>JAUNZO010000326.1:0-13796 GCA_031894775.1 Chloris gayana | reverse complement strand
ACTAGCACGGCGTGCGCGCTCCGCCGTGCTAATGCTACCTCTAATGGAGGAAGTGGTTGAGGTTGGCTGAGTCATGTATTAGGTACGTAGAGGTCTTCCATTTTTTTAGTATGATGATATGATGTGTTTTTTTTAATTTGCCTGGTAGTTTGGAGGAATGTAGAAGGTGCAGGACTACAGTTTCCTCCTTTGTGCCATGGCCTAAACATGGAGAGGTTGGCAAACACATAGTACACATAATATATATATATAATATATACATATTCTTGTCTTGGCAGTTCGTTAACCCAGTGATTCATAGTTCTAAGGCAGTACAGTACGTGAAGCAAATCAGCGCGTTTTCCGTAGGCTATACAGGGTGGGTAACTGTTGCGCCAAGCACACGCCTTTCTTGATCAAATGAAGCGCTGGTGTTGTATGGCGTTCACCGGTTGTCGCAGCCCACTGATTAGTTCATACAGATGCCTTTGTCGCTGATGTTGTCCCGCAGTCCACTTGGAGTGATCAAAGTCCTGTGCTTAGTGGATTGGTGGGGATCATGTTGTGGATGGGTTGGAGGAGGCCGATTGTGATGGAATATAGGACGGCCGACAAAAGATGTTGCTCCTTAACTTCGATCCTGTAAGTAGATTAGGTGGAGCAGTCATTATGATGTTATAATTCTGTATGAGAAATGTGTTTGATGCTGATGTAGTAGGGTCTTAGTAAACAATGGGTTCTTACAGTTTGGAGAAAGAGGGGGCTCATCCTGAACCACCCTTGGAGCCTGCAGCACCTGGAGAAGACGCACGGTGAATTGGTCCTTGCGGTTGCGGAATGCTGCTGGTCAAGTGTATGTGTAGAGAAGCTGGTTTCCTTTTCCGGCACCTTCTGTGAGGACCGTGCGCTCTATTGGGAGCCAATCTGCGAACTCATTGCATAGATCGTTGAGGACGTCCTTCATTGCAGCGTACTTGCTGTTGGTTTCAGCATAGGATTTTCGAACTGTTATTGCCTTCTCCTGAAAAGCTTCAGTCCAGAACTCTGCTGCCATGAGCTTCTTCTTTGTAGTATCCAGGGCTTCATGGTTTACATCTCTGACTCGAACATTTCTTTGGTTGCAGAGGAAGTGGACTGCATTTTCTGCTACGCTTTCCACAACATCTTCTGGTGTGTGTTTCACATCACCAAAAAGCTCAAGGCGCTCTTTCTCACCATAGCGGGTCTTTGATGGAACGTCCATGTCCCAGAAACCTTCTAGGATGTTATGGTCTTCCTCACGCATGCCGCAACGGTAGATGGTTAGACCCAAAGATGATGCAATGTGTGCAAGTGCAGTCTTGAATGGTATTTTAGCATCATAAACAACCTGTGTATGAGAAGATAATGTCAATGATTTACATATTTCATACTTATTTGGCTATCCTACATAGGAAACAGTATGTAAAATACAAGTAAGCAGAAACAATTTATGTACTATTAGAGTAAGAGGGTGGTAATGTGTGTTCATGTGCTGTATATGACGTGTGCCGTGTGTTCTGCTGAAAAAAATACGCTCTTTGCAGGCTGTGGTAAAAAAACTAAGTGGCGTAGAGGCATTTGGGTGTGTTCTACATGAAGAATACAGGCATAGATTTTAGAGAGTGTAGTGGATTATATGGGTTCTCGCGTAGAGGATTATTTGAAATGTGTCATTTAAGTGTCTTAGTACTGAGAAAAATGAATAGGTAGTGGTGTCGTCCTAAATTAGTGTCCTAGAGACATGTGGGTCCGAAGTGTCCTGAAGAATTAGTGGGAAAAGGTCCTTGCAGTGTCTCTGTGTCCAGGAAAATAAGTGGGCAGATACATAGTTGATGAAAGCTGGTGAAGGAGAATGTATGGATTGTGGGGTTTTAATGTGATATTCATAAAACTAATGAGAATTGTCCTAGGAAACTGTGGTAGAAAAATTCAGAATTAATGGATTGTATGTTCAGAATTAACAGTAAAAGAATTAACATACAGTTCATGTATTTTAATTGACCAACATCTCTAGGTTTAAATTAGGATGGTTCAAATGGCGTGTTTTTATAGGCAATCAATAAAAGAACGCCAAGTGTGCTTTGTCAACCCTAACGGAGTATTCAGATAGTCATTCATATGGAAAAGAATGTAAAGCCTTCTATTGTTGGAAGGTAACAAAAGTGCACAAAGTCATTCAGACAGAAAAGGAACAGCATCCAAACTGTGCTATTCATGAACACCGATCCAAATTTTTCGAACAATCTTGGTCAACAATGTAGATATGTATAAAACTGATCTTCCGAGGATTTAGAAAAATGGGGTAGAGAACCGTGATACAAAAATTTAGAACTAATGTTGTTAGTGTGGATGGGAACTGTGTGAGAAAAAATAGTGTGTTTGAGACATGGTGATGTGAAATATGACACAGAATTAATGGGCGCTGGTACCTCCAGTGTCTTAGCATTCAGAGAAGTAGGATGAAAACTATTGTTCCTAGTGTTTTGACATTAGAAAAAGTAAGCACGTTGCTCTGTACATATAGTCAGTGCAAATTGCTGTGTGCTTTGTGCAAGTGCCCTTAAATACCTAGCCGGGAACCGAACTTTGAACGTGGTTATCGTGTATTTCTACTCTAGTATAAACAGTTTCTGTTTTTTTTGCTTAATTATGCCCAGGAACCTGCTATTTTTGGAACGATATTTGTTATATCTCCTGCCTGTTTTTTTTGAAAAGAAAACCGAGCGTGGCGGAGCGCGTTTGCCTCCCTAGTTATATAAAGACAACTACAAAGATGTTTCCTGTGGCTTAGTTGGTGATGTAGTACTACCTAGGGGCAGATATATAATTGAGGAAAACGGGTGAAGGAAAACCTATGGATTATGTGTTTTTAACGTGATATTCATAAAACTAATGAGAAGTGTCCTAAAAGCATTCACATACAGTTCAGGTATCTTAGTTGACCAACATGTCTAGGTTCAATTTAAGAAGGTTGAAATGGCATGTTTTCATAGGCAGTCAATAAAAGAACACAAAGTGTTCTTTGGCAACCGTAACAGAGTATTCAGATAGTCATTAAGATGGAAAAGAATGTAAAGCCTTATTTTGTAGAAATTTTTAACAAAAGTGCTCAAAGTCATTCACATAGAAAAACAATCAGCATCCTAACTGTACTATTCATGAAGACCGATCCAAATTCTTCAGACAATCTTGGTCAACAATCTTGATCCAAAATTTCCAAAACTGTACTATTCATTCGGATAGTCATTCATGAGGGCTGCTACATTTGGAACGATTTTTTTTTATATACCCTCACTATTTTTTTAGAAAGAAAACTGAGCGCTTTGAGGTCTTGGAGTACACGGAACATGTTGTTGTATGAATAGGTACTATGGTGATGTATTTTTATGTGTATCAGGAGTAAACATGGAGGTAGTTCTCTAGGAGGAGGTACTGATGCATACCTCTGGATCATATGCTGGAGTGTAGTCCAGGTTGGTGCTATCGGGTCCGAAGAAGGAGTGCGTGTTCCCGGCCGGAATTCCCTCCAGTATTGTGTCCTGTTTGCAAATGTGGTACAGAGATGGAATTTTATATATATGAAGGATGTGGTAATCAGGTGTGCCGCGTTAATAACAATGTGAAAAAAAAATCCATATCGCAACGGATGAGGGGATCTAAATAGAAGGGGGGCCTCTGGTCGGTAATCTACAGCGGGAGATGGATGCAAACCTGTCCAGTGTGGTGGGGGGTGCACTGCATGTGGCTGGTATGAGGTTGGATGAAGCTTCCCTGGTGGCTGGCCTCGAATCCATCTACCACGGTGTCTTCTTCCTCCTTCATCTTCTGCTGTACGACGTACGACGGCCTCGACGTACGACGTACAGGCCCAGCCGGCCCATGGCCCACGCGGCAAACTGACGGACACAGGGGCGACGTGGCTAGGGCGTGCGGGCGGCACGACCGCAAAAAGACGTGCGTCGAAGGCGGACGTCGGCCACGGAGTCCAAATTGCTGAGCAGCGGAGGATTCCCCCGCTATCAGCTCAAGAATATACTCTGTTTTCAGCTATATCCCAAGTTCACATGCTTACCTGAATGGTTTGTTCGGCTGATCCTCAAACAAATGGTCCTGTGTTCGATCCTTGGTTATAAGACAATTATTGTGTTTTGTTCCTCGAATTTTTCTCTGTTCTATTTCCAGCAAAATGACACTTTCAATTCATTTTTTAGCTTGTTCGTGATTTTTGCTTATTCCTTAGATTTATATTCCAAACAGTAACTTTATATTTTTAAATAACTAACATCATATTCTAGTTTAAATTGTCGTGAGGTTTTATATATCCTCTTTTCTATTTCCATCAAAATGACTCTTTTAATTCATTTTTAGCCCGTTCATGATTTGTTCCTATTCTTTATATTTATTTTAAAAAAAACAGTAATTTTCTATTTTTAAAATAACTAACATCATATTACTGTTCAAATTGACACGAGGTCTCATATATTATTTTGGATACATTGTTCATTCTTTTATTACCATTAACCTATATATTCTAAAAAACTTGTGAGACACTAGATAGTTAATGAATAAAAATCATTAGTCAAAAACGTTAATAATTAAAGATATGTGTCTTTCAACGAATTGTCAGGGGATCTTCCCAAATCTATTGGCTCTTTAGATGATATTTTATTGTTAGTTAGAAAGGCATTGTTGATGATAGAGTTTGAACAGTTTTTTTGTTCATTCCTTTGCATGCATGCCATGCCATGGATCTCAATTCTCCAAAATTAATACATATTTTTTTCCACAAATGGACTGGAGAGCTGTCTGTCATTATATTATGATCAATATAATTGTGCTATCTAATTTTTCTTGTTGGAACAGACAATTCAAATAGACAAATTGAACATTAAATAACCAATCATTGATGTGTGTGTTCTGAAATATAACCAAAGAGATGCAATATTTGCAGAACTTTGGTATTTAGTTCATTGACTATTCATATTTTCACTCTTCTCTATGTTTTGGCTTTGTAGCTTCTAGTAGGGAAATCCCAGAGCAGAGTCCTGAAAATAACTCCGTGACAAGTGTGAAACTGCCACTCCGTGAGAAGATGACTCCCGAGAGAGTTTACGGTAAAAATGGTTCTATGAAGAAGACAAAGGTCCTAATAACTGCAACGCCTTATACTGTTGATTTTCATTTTTAGCCCGTCCATGATTTGTTCCTATTCTTTATATTTATTTTCCAAAAACAGTAATTTTTCTATTTTTTAAATAACTAACATCATATTACTGTTTAAATTGTCATGAGGTCTCATATATTATATATTTTGGATACACTGTTCATTCTTTTATTACCATTAACCTATATATTCTAAAAAACTTGTGAGACACTAGATAGTTAATGAATAAAAATCATTTGTCAAAAAATTAGTTACACTTGAACAATTAATCAAAAGTAAATAGATAGTAAATCCGTAGTTCTCATTATGGTATTTAATTGACAACTATAAATGATAATACAATACTATTTCCTATAATTTATGGTGTAAGAAAAAAATTATAGGTGCCAATTGATGCCCAGGGCGCCAACTTTTGGTGCCAAGAGCGACACATTTCGAGCAAATGGAGCCAGGCGCGGGCCGATGGGCGGTAGGCCAAAATAATTTCGAATGCAATTACGATTTTATCCAAAACCTGGTGTATGGTCAGTAGCTGGATCAAGGGAGTGTCTTTTGCATTGACTATATTATGACATGTCCGTGCTCTGATTCTCCAAACCCTAGCTGGCCCGCGCCGCATTCGCGTGGTCTTCCCCCATCGCAGGCGCAGTCCTCCCTGCGCCCTCGCCGGCGGTGCTCTCCCATCCTACCTCGCAGCGGTGCGTCGCACTCCCTCTCCTTCCCCTGACGGCCTCTACCTCGCGCCGCAATCTGCTGCTGTCCCTCTCCTGAATCCCTCGCGCCGCACTCCTCGGCCGTCGCCCCGTTCCAGTGACCGGCTGCCGCTCCGCTCCAGTGAACCGTGGACGCCGGCCGCTGCCCTGCTTCAGTGAAACGAGGACGCCGGCTGCCGATTCATGCACCATGCCTCCCGGTCGGAAGCTGCGTCAGCCGGTAGCAGGTACTGCCCGTGGGTTCCTTTTTATGTCATTCTAATTTCTATTGAATCAGGTCCATTGATGCTACTTAAGTCCATTACTAGAAATACAGTGCGGCCTTGCCACACTTGTTTTGTTTGTTTATACCTTTTGTATCATCCTATTGTTAAACCAGCATGTTCAGCTGAGTTGAGTGCATATTTTCATATGTGAATTCAAGAGATATACGTCACTGAATTGGTCAACTTACATTGTGTAAGCTAGCACATTTAATTGGAAGATATACGTTACTGTCAGCCATTGTGTGATTTCTATGCCAATAAATAGTTTTTCAAGAAATCTGGTTGGATCTAGCGATATAGTATAGTGGAGGGCTGGTGCATGTATAGTGGAGGAAATGTAACCCCAACCTGTCAAGTGTATACTGCAATTTACATCATCTTAATATGTCATTGGTTAGTTAAAGTTACATGTTTTATTTCTTGTGTCAAACAAAAATACTTTCCCAGGATGGTTATAATGCCATCTTATTCTTTTGTATACTTGCTTATTCAGTTTTTGTGTTATGCATGTATAGTGGAGGATCCACAGAATGACTATGAAAGGCGGAGGCTAGAGAACATTATGAGGAACAATCAAAGGGCACAAACTCTTGGGATTAAGAAGTTTGTCTCACTTCTGAGGCAATCTAATAAAACGAGGAAGTCTAAAGGTCGTCAAGTTGCTCATGACATGGACAAAGGTGACTTAATCGATAAGGTATCGAAAATAAGATTAAAGTGTTTTAATCTTTTTTTTGCTTAGTTTCAGAGTTAAATAACATTTTTATTATTTCTTCCTAAATTATGCCTCTGAGGCATTGCAGGTTTCAGAGGAAAATTCAGAGACTTTACCTGACAACAATTTGCCAATGCACACTATGCAATGTGGAAGAGCAGGATCGAAGAGGGTGCTGGCTATTGAACAACAAGACGAACCTACTAGATTGACCAGACAAAGGATAAGGGAACAACAGCAAGTTCAAGCAAGTGATGAAGGTGTCCAAGATTCAAGTACAAATGCACAAGACGATGTTACCCATCCTGATGACCAGAACAATTTATGCAATGAAGGCAAGTTGCTCCTTTCACTAAGATAATTTTACATATCTGCAATGATCAAATCTGTTATAAAGTGCAATAAACCTAAATATGTATTGACAACCAAGGAATAAAGATCTGCCTTAAGTTCATGATTTTCACTAGTATGCATCAAGAATCAACCATACCTGAGAACTGTTAGTTTATGGCACACATTGGACTCTGAAATACTTTCCTACTGGTGTCTACTTTATGGCAGCATATACCTACATACTTGTGTTGGAGAAGTGAGTAAATATTCGAGTGTTACTGACTTTGTTACAAAACCAACTTGTGTTCTTTTTTGGGGCTGTAGATAATTTCAACACATCCCAATTCTTACGCACTGGAAGGAGTACAAGAATGATAAAAATAAAGCCTACCTTAAAGAATACATTGGGAAAATTTCTGTAAGTGCTATTTCTTAGTGTTGTCTTTGACTTCAGTTCTTAATTGTTCTGTCAATACATTAGGTCTGATATTGACACTCTTATCTAGGGTAATTTTGCCATTGATACTGAGAACAAGGCGGTGGTTAATGCAATTGCGGATCTGTTAAAGTCCGGACAGAGACAATTGAGGCACAAGCTTAAAAAGAAGTACTTTGATGGTAAACTGGCAAATGAAGTACCTATGACTTGGCCAGTTAGTACCATTAGTGATGAACTATGGAGAGAATTAGTGGCGATGTGGTCGTCACCGAAGCATAAGGTATTGAGGTTGTTGTGATAATATACTAACTTAGCATTTCTGTAATAGAATAGCAGTCCTTCTCGGTTGTATTCACTTTGCTATTTTAAATGCTTTTTCTGTTTTACTGGATTTCTTTGCAGGAGACGTGCTTGGCAAACAGAAGGAGTCGTGAGAAAGTTCAGTATCCACATAGGACAGGCTCTAGATGCTATATTGCACAGTTAGCTGTATTGGTAAGTATCTCCTTTTCTATAATTCTCATGTGTAGTGTGTTCAATGTGTGCATTTTCATCTATTCTGCTTGCATGGAGCATTATATTTTTTTTAGGTTCCAAACTAACTTTGAAATAATGTTTGCATCTAATTTCAGAAGCAACAAGAGAAATATAAAGATGTGCCACCAAATGCGATTGATCTTTTCAAAGACTTTCATTGTAGTAGAAAGACAGGGTTCGGTGAACCTGTCAAACAAGCAATTGTAAGTATATATTCTTTTTTTTCCATAGTGAATCCATAAGCTGTACTATGAAAGGTTGAAGTACATCATCAGTTAATCCTATCTGATATTGAGATTATGTACAACAAAACAAAACAATCTTGGATCATAATTTGCATTTGCTATATAACCTTAGAAATTCCTACCACTGTACCAAGTTTTTATGATTGTTCCTAAACATTTTGAAGTAACTCAACATACCAGTATTTATTTCTTTTCTTTGGACACATTAGTATTTGTTAACCCTTTGCATGTAATGATTTCCAAACAGCAAGTAAATTCTAGTTAACTGTAGTTTTTCCCTTAAAATTAAAAATTGTTATTTTCAGTCCTGGGCACTATTAATAATGCTTATTTGGATCACCATATTCACTTTATCATTCATGTCACATGTGAATGATGCACTGTTAATAATGTTACATGCTTGTTGCTCTATAGGCACAAATGGAGACTATTGTGGATGAGCCTCGTGGAGGAAGGTCAAGTGCCAAAGACTCCTCAAGAAGCAGTAGCTGAAGTGTTGGCATCAACCAGGTTTCTTAAAAGTGCTGGTCTGCAACCAGTTGTTGCAAACAAAAGCTCAAGGTCTGTCTATGCAGCGCGAGTGCAAGAACTTGAAGCTCAAGTTCAGGAACTTCAAGCAGGTAATGAAAATGCTGTGGCATTGCAAGACCAAGTTGTTGTTCTAGAACAGAAATTAGTTGAATCAGAGGTGACTAGGGACAAAGAGATTGGGGCATTAAAGAAGCAACTTGAAGAAACCGATGCCATTCTTCGACGTCTTCTTAGTATCAACAAGTAGTATGCCACTCTTGACACATTTAGCTACCATCCTCTCTTGTTGTGCGTCGATGTGAGACCACTAAGATATTAACTTTTGTTGGTTGGATGGGTGGATCTCTAACCAATTATTTTGGTAAATATGAATCTGATGTGGTGACTTGTGACATGCTGTCTAATTTGGGAGTATGAAATGTAATGTAAGGATGTGTTTTGGATGACTGAATTGTATGGTTGTCTTTTGGACTTGACTATAAAATTGTGTATCTCTATGGCTGAATTCTGGTCTTTGAAATAAGTGTATGGCTGATTATTTAACTACGGAATTATGGATTTGAAATCTATCATTATAATTCTGAAACTATTTATTAAAAAAATATTGGTTGATATTAATGTATGGGCCTAGAATCTTTATCCGGCTTGGTCCATGATATAAAATCGGTCCGGCCCATATAATTTAATGGATTGGATCATATCACGAAATGGGCTCAGCTTTTATAATCCAATGGATTTGGGTCGTAATACTAATTGGGCTTAATTTGTGTTATGGACTTTAACTAAGATATCAAATAGGTCCAACCCGTAATGTATAATGGGCCCAGCCCATATCAGCTTACCATATATATGTTTTACGATGTTTTAAAGTGTAATAGCGACGAAACAACATCGTCACTAATCTGCGACGAAGTAAGAATCGTTGCGAAAAAATTACGACGAAAACAGATTGAAACGTCGCAGAATGTCTTTTATAACGGACTATAGGCGACGATTTCAATTTCGGCGCGCTTACGTCGCAGATTGTAAACTACGACGTATTTTAGAGATTTTGCAACGAAACTACAACGTCACGTAAGGTCAAATCTCTTGTAGTGGTATTCGAGTCACACCAGCTTATTATGCGAAAATTGACAACACTCAATCACATACCTTTGCCAAGCCGTAGTTGCAAATTATTTAAACAATCATAACACAGGGTTAGTTTTGCCACCATTCTATATAGTCCTTATGTTGGCCTTTCTAACTAGACTCGTACCTCACCGTGACTCAAAAACGGGTTTTAAGATTTTTAGAATGAGGGTTAGCGTGACGCAAATCCCAAGTCGGCTCCGATACCACGTGTCACACCCCTATCCCGAAAGATAGTTAAGTGTGGAACGGATCGCCTTGGGAGATGATTGACGAAGCAACCATACATAGCATCACATTAACAAACATACACGATTTGCAAGGTTACATAATTAAGTCTTGATTACAACATAGAGTTCGAATAAAAGATACATTAGGTTCGAGTTTAAGTCTTACATAGCCATGATCTTGGTTCGAAATAAAGTGCGGAAGCGAAAATACAGAACTCGACGATACTTAGATAACTTAGATGAACCATGCCGGCCTAGGCCATGGCTCACTCTTCATGGGTCGGAGAGCTAGGGACCCATTCAATGGTCCACTCTTTGGGCTCTTCTCCATCCCAAACAACCTTACCACAACAATCGCAAAACCCGGCTTGCGGGAAACCCGTAAATCAACATGTAGTGGCAAAGCCCGAGTATCTAACATACTCCGCAAGTCTTACCCGTCAAATTGGTCATCTAAGACCGACTCCTAGATGTATGGGGCTTGACCGGTTTAACTTGGCCTTTTTGCGTAAATAGCACCTATGCTAATTAGGTTGGCAATTTTATTACTTAGCCAAATTAATAGGGTTGTCGCATAAAAGGAACTTTAGTGAGCATGCTAACAATACAAGAGTTTGCAATACAATTTAATATCAATATAAAACAGCAAGCTCTTCACCATCTCTTCTTTACTACACATTGCGGACTGCTCGAATCAAGTGGTACTCATTAACCGAGAGGAAACGGCGATAATTATCGAATTATTAATCCTGCAGGAAAGAACCCAAATGCACGACATACGCATCATTGAAGAACACGTATGGCCACCGTTCGCGAGTTCGTCATAAAGTAAAATACGGGGCCACCGACCCCAAGTACACGTCCCCCTTGCGACCGTTCAACAACGCGCCCAAGGCTTAACCCGTGTACTCTCCAACGGTCCTCAACCCGTGCAACCACCGTGCCATACACATCACCTCCGGGTCGGTGAGATATCCGGCTCACTTTACAACTTGCAAGCTACATAGGTTTACCAATCCCCATAAGAAAGGTATGCAAGTGGTACACAACTCAAACTTGTTCGTGGAGCCACAATGGGGTGTTCTCAATTTTAACCAAGTTCATAATGTTCAAGTTTAATCATAAACCATAGGTGAGATTCCCCATTCTATCGTTGACTCCATAACATAGCATAGCAATTCTATCGAGGATATGACACATAAGCGACATAGGACATATAGGAATTTATGCATGTGGATTTCCAATCAATTCCTAGAATTTTAACGCACAATCATCATCCTTAATAAAGTGATAAAGAAAGACCTTTCAAAATAATAGGAATGCACCGGGGCTTGCCTTGAGAGTGATCGTAGTTAGCACTAGCCTCACAAGCGTTGAGCGTTGCAATCGTCTCTTCCGGCGGGTTCAAATCGGCGTCGTCACCTAGAGGATGAAGTGCAATGCATAAGTAGCGTGAATACAAGGTCAATGAGGATGGCAATGCATGTGTGCTGTTTTTGTAAAGATGCACATGAACGAATTAGCCAAAAGCTTTGTTTTACTTAAACCCTAATAAGCATGAACATGACTCTTGTGCCCTTTAAGGAAATTAACTATATGGGCAAGCAAAACCTTAATAGTACATGAGTAAGGACTTAATTACATGGACATGAGTGCTGTGTTTCTTGTAGGTTTAGCACCAACATTTAGCAAGCTTTTAAAAATACAAATCGAAGAACTTAAGCTTAAGTGTTTAGCATCACATGCGATGACGATTTCACTTTTAATAAGAATTCGATCTCAAAATTAGCACATGCGTGAAATACGTGCAAACTTTTGACTAGTCCTGTCATGAAGTGCTAGGGAACATGGTGAACAGTGGAAAATACATAAACATGCAGAAACATAATTTTTAGAGATATGAAATTAATTACACATGTGCTGAAAATACTTTTTAGGGTTTTAGATCTAGGGTTTGCAAAATTAATTATTTAACATGCTCAAAAATTAACATGGACTTTCCTACACATGCACAGTACTAGGAGGGAATTAATTACCAAGTTTCATGCAAAAATCATTTACACGGATTTAATTAAAAATTAAATACAGAGAATGCAAGAAATGCAATAACTTGAAAAATATGAGATGAAATGCAGATCTTCAAGTGCCAAAAATTCATGTATGCCTAGGTGAAGGTTTTGGCCAAGTGCATTTCTTTTAGATTTATAATTTTAAAGTTATGGCTTAGTTAAGTTTTCAGGGGTTGGCTTTTGTCATTTTTGTAAAAATATGAAAACATGCAGATCTGACATTCTCATGTTACTTTTATGAAAGTACAGGACTTCTAGTTTCCAAAACATTTTAGTTTGTAATTTTTGGACATTTCAAACGCCAGATATGAATTTTTCAAACTTGAATGAAGTTCGGTCTTATTTACGAAATTGCCACTGGGCATATTTGAACAGAGAGGCGGCGCGCGCTCCGGCGGGCGGTGGCCAGCGCCGGCGAGGTCGGGCGCGGCGGCGCTACGCTGCAGCTCATGCTCGGCCTTTGGGGAAAATGGCGCGCGTGCGATAGGGAGCACACCGGTGGGGTTGGCGGGGTCCCGCGGTGGCGGAAGTGGGCCGCGACGAGCGGCGGCGCCCACGGAAGGTCCGGCAACGGTGCGCGTCGTGCGTGAGGGGAGAAAGCGAGAGGGAGTTGGTCCGGGAGCGTCACCTCGTGCAGGAGAGCAACGGCGTGGGGTTGCGCGAGGTTTGGGGCGGCCGGAAGTGCGAGCTCGACGGGGAGGTGGCGGGATGGCGGCGGCGGCGACGGACTCCTCCTCGAATTCCCGACGACACCGGGGCCGAGAGGAGGGGAGCGCGTCGGGGGGAACTCGGGCACGTCCTCGCGCACGAACCGACGAAGAAGGGAGGGCGAGGCGGCCTACCTAGACGGCGCGCGAGGCGAGGAAGCTCGGGGCGGCCATGTCGCGGCGGCGGCTCCAATTTCCGGCCGTGCGCGAGCCACGCGAGGAGGAGGAAGCAGGGCGGTGGTGCGGTGAGCTGCGGAGAGAGTTAGGGAAGCGTTTTGTGGCACGGGGGGCGATGGGAGCTTGGCCTCCGTGCCAATTATCGGCGCGGGAGGACGGCGGCGAGAGGGGCAGGCGGCCGGGCGGGGAAATTAACTCCGACGCTCCCCTGTTGGCCGGCGGGTACCAAAACGGTTGGGAGCTGGCAGGGGAGCGGCGTGGCGATGGGATGGGGCAGGGGCACGCGCGGGCGGCGCCCAGGCTGGCCGGTCCGGCGGTCCGGCCGCCATTGCCCGATGGGCAACGAGTGCTCGAAGGTCAAATTCGAATTTTGAAATCTGTGGTTTGAAGACTTGGCCAAAATTCATACTTCTTGTGCTCCAATTTTTGAAACGAAAATATCTAGAGCTTCAGCATGATGTGCTTGAATTTTCATCTTATAGTTTGAACTTCTAAAAATGCTTCCAAAAATTCATGCAAAAATCACAAACAGAGACGTT
>JAUNZO010000325.1:0-128444 GCA_031894775.1 Chloris gayana | reverse complement strand
AGGCCAGCCTCAGTGGGGGTTTCATGAGTAATAATAGAGTGCCACGTAAGCATTTTTGATGATGTAGTAATGTATTAATGAGGAGAGAGGTGAAATGAGTTTCATGAAGATGAAACTCTCTATACACAGTTACCTAGACACCTTGTGTCTTGCATCTAACATAGAAAACAACAATAATGAAACTATGCATTGAGAGAGGGGTGTTTCATCCTAGTTTCAAACACTTTTAGATGACGTGTCACTCTAGATAACTGTGTCCATGAAACTTTCATTGAGATTGGCCTTATAATCAAACAACAATATTTGCTTATAGTAGTCTAATGCAGTAGTAAATACTCAAGATTTTAATGATCACACGCAATACTATTTCCTTCCAGAGTAGCAAATGGTTAACATCTTTTATGGTTCACTCGGGATGGACAAAATTGCATTAGTAAGTGAAATTTGCGACAAAAATGTGATATTATTATGTAGAAACTAATGTTTACTATTAAACTAGTATAATAGAAAATATTTCAAGAGTCTTATTGTTACACACAACAAATATTTACAATCACAGTAGTAAATGACTGAGATTTCTTATGGTTCACTAACCTCATTCTAGACTGATAAATTTTGTGATTTCATCACATAAAGTGAAATGCTTATCCACTGCAGAAAGTAATTTACAAAAAATATCAAGGGATAGTTTTTGTGCCACTTCATTAATCCATAAATTTGGCACGAATATGTGATCAGATGCACTCTGCCTTCTCGACCTGTGCACTCCTCAAAGCGGTTCAGGTCCTGTGCTCATGTGTGTTTAATTAGGTACTACAATCTGTGATCACACGCCATATATCTACACAGTTCTCAAGATGCTAAAATAGAAACTTCTACATAAAGAAAATGGCTTGATCATAAAATTCAATTGAATATTGCACCTGTTCCAGGCTCAAATTAGTTGAGATCCTCCAATCAAGTGAGTTGACTTTTTATGCTTGGAGTTTTATAAAGACGTAAAATTAGAGGATACCCACATGCATAGTCATAAAAACGGGAGCAGTTTTTATCCGCACAAAAGAATGGCTCCAACCACATATTCTCACAACTAGGACGCGTCTGCATCTTGGATTATTTTAATGGAAACAGAACCTTCCTGACTGAATCAGCGGTGCTTAATGTATGGTAATTAATAGCCTAAGACCAACCCATGGTGCAAAGAATAGGAAAGATTCGGTAGCTTCTGGACAATACGGTGTGCTAAGGCCATTCTCAGTGGTTTCTTTCATTTCACGTTTTGGTGACCGGTCGGTGCCACGCAAGCAGCCTGTTTCCTACATGGCACTAGAGAGTGATATATTATATCATAATCTTGGGTGTGATTTAGCGCTGGGTATAGAATAATGATTCTGTGGCCAGACCCAACCTAAAATCCGACCGAGTCCGATTTTCCCCAGACCCGTTTTGCGGTCGACCCAGCTCGGTTCACCGACGCGGCCCCAAACCGCACCCATTTTCCATTCGTGCTTCCTCCCTCCACACAAGAGAGAATAAAACTTCCAGTCCCCAGCGGTGGCGGCGAGCAGGCGGTCGTGCGTGCGGGTGACCTGGCACGCGGGCGACGGGCGGCCCTGTGGCGGAGGTGGGCGGCTGGATGGCTGAGCGGGCGGGCAACCGTGCGTGCATGTGGCCATGCGGCCTTGCACGCGGGCGGCCCTACGGCAGCGGCGGCGGGAGGGCTGCGCAGGCATCGTTGGAGAGAAATCGTGCTAAGCTTGTGTTTCAGTGACGGTTGTTGCTTGGTCGGACCGGATGGTTAAGGATCCATGGATCCATTGTGACCACTGCAACCCAACCGTCAGATCTTGGACAGGCAGCCGTCTAGCAACGAAGAAGAGATCGTGCCTTTCTGCGCTGCTGACTCATAGTGGATGATCAGGTAGTCATGGGCTCATGGCTTATCTGATCTATCCTGGTACCTTCGTGCTCTTCATCTGAATTTACTTTTGCCCAATTTGATGAATCAGAGGTCTATGCTCCCCAAATACTCCCTAAATCGTTTTTATTTGCTAAGTAAATGCAGCAAATGCGTAGTGCTCTCTCCAAATCAATTTTAATTTTGCTCAGTTAGGGGATGAATCTGGTATCTGTGTGCCCAATATCCTCCTCCAAATTGTTTTTAATTTCCGTAAATAAATTCTTTAGATGCCTGTGCTGTATAATATTCACCAGTTATTTCCCTTCCGAATGCCAAAGATTTTATTAAAAAAAATTATAGTTTCTGAAACATGAGATGTTGAGGCCTTCAGAAATTAAATCTCTGTATTATGAAATTTCTAAGGGGCAATTGCAAAACAAGTCCTATTTTGCATCTTAATTATAAAAACGGTTCACTTTTTCCAAGTTTGCAAAATCGGTCCATTTTTTGAATCTGAAGCTGCACCTAGGTCCTGTTTTTCAAAAAGTGGACCGGTTTTGCAATAAAAGTGGACTTGTTTTACAAAGAAGTGGACCGATTTTGCAAACTTAAAAAAAGTGAACCGTTTTCAGAATTAGGTTCCAGAATAGGACTTGTTTTGCAATTATCCCAATTTCTAATGTTTCTGATTTGCTTACTCAAGATCATAAGGCATATGCATATGGACGCTAGCTTAACAGATATCCCTATCCAGCACTCCTGTTTGATGTACTACTGGTTATTAACTGATTGTTTCTTCTTTACGGCCATTCCAGTCATTGTTTTATTGCAATATTGAAGGCATCGACAGATATATGTGATGACTCATAGTGCTTGGAGAGATATATAAGGATGAATAGCTTAGGTGAAGACACAGTTGGCTTGCTTTTAGATCTACCACTGTTTTATGGTACATAATAGCATCAATGCCCCAAGAAAAATGATATTTCATTGTGCAATATTATATATTTTAATCTTCATAGTTGCCAATCATATCTTTTGTGATTTGTAGCAAAATTAAAGCTTCACCTTTGTTTAATACGATACCAAAAAATAATGATCTTACCTTGTGCAGGGTAAAAATGCTTTATTGAGATGTATGTTTTATTGGACATGTGCTTCCTCTGAATCATATTGTTTTATTGTTTTTATTAACCTGATGGATTAACTACCAATTTCACTTGATGGCAGATTCTGCTTTTTATCTACTAAGATGTGATTTTCACCTACATGAAATGTTGGTAACAGCTGCATACTCAACTCTCTGTCTTTCTCAACCCAATCTTTTATGCATTTTTCACTTCCTTAAAATATGACGGCGACATCGATGTTGAGTAGCATCTGCACTTCTGCAGCTGCAGGCAGCACCTTCTAATGCTGATCAGATGTGAGTGATTCATGAAATCCATTTTTCTCGAAAGACTCCTTTCCTTTTTCTAAGGAGTGATTCATGAAATCCAGTTTTCTCAAATAGAAAAAAAAAACATGAGGCCTTGAAAATTCAAATTGTATTATTATGATTGTTATTATTGTTGATATGATTTCTCCAGGTGATAAAGCCTCATGAGTGAATTCTGGAAAGAACCTGCTTATGTATGAGCAGTAGACAGGCATGTGTGCTTCAACAAGTTCCTCATCATTCACAATCCCATATTATATTAAAAAAGAGTTCAATGTATTGGACTTACTGCTGATTATCAACTGAGTATTTCATCTTTACCCACATGCGCCAATTCCATTAATTTGCTATTATCATGCCATCGACCTGTTGTTTCCATTTCCACTTTCAGTATAGGGAATTAATGTTTGATTCTTTGTTATGAGAGTGAATCTTCAAGTTTTCATGTTGTATTGTAAACCAGCTGCTATCTTTGGCATACATCCAGTGTGATTTATCACTGATTTTCCTAAAATAGTGATGCCTACTAATTGTTGTTCTTGTAATGGAAACGATACTGGATTTTGTAATGCAGGTGAATTCCAGTCTTATGTGGAATATATTCTAGTTTGGCCTTTAGCCAGATAATAGTATGAATCTAGAAAACTCTTGATACAGTAATTTCATGAAATTGCTGTCTTCTCTTTCCATTGTCTCATTAGTGTTTAGCAATGTGCTGCAATGGAAATCATGTGGGTTTTGTGATGCTGATAAAGTCCCGTCCATGTAGGTTCTATTTGTCTTATTGTTCCATTCTAGCTCGACCTTGAACCATTTCAAACTATTACTGCAGAAGTTTTATTTTTAATCTCCAATCTAACTAGTGATTAACGTCTCCTTGTTTTACACCAATGTGCTGATTCATCGGGATGGTTAAGTCGAGCTGAACTATCCCTGTAAGTATTATTTGTAACCTGTTGTGAGTTTTATGATTTTAGCCTCCCTGTATGAGCCCCTCCCTCTTTGGTTGGATTTACAAGATGCTGATCTCCACATTTTGGTGGATATAGTAGATTAATATTTGATCCGTGGATGAACTCAATTTGTTTGCTTTTGATCTTTACACAATACAGTTCCTAATAGCTACCTGTCTCGCACAGATAATATGCTTTTGAATTGTTTGCTTGTCAATTCCTATATGCACGCCACATATTTGTGAGAATGCCTGATTGAGTGATTTCGTTTCAGGTCCTCTTTTATTATTATTATTATTATTATTATTTTGCTTCTAGACATGCTGTAATCTCACATTTCCAGTGGGCTGCACGTCCTGGATTCAAAGGTGACCAATCATGAAGCACAATGCTCGTGTTGGCTATAAGAGCCTGACCTGCATTATAAATTCTAATCATAAAAGTTTTTAAGGTAATCAGAATATTACAATCTAGTATCTGATCACATTTGCAGTTGCTCTATCCATGTAGCAAATGTATTATTGCTAGTGGCAGGCCTAAATGGCAAGCGACAAGGAGCTGCTCTTATAGATCTGTTCCGTTATTTGCAAATGAGTTGCTTTGACATTTTAGGCTTGTTTTAAATGATGATAACATGATGGTTCTCTTTGTTTCATTGTTTCAGGCCACGAGCTTCATGGGTAATTATGTTTAGTCTCTGTTTAATGAATAGTGGAGCAACACTAGTATATAGCTCCATTCAGAATTGATGATATCTGACGTGCTCTTATTAGTATGTTAGAACCTTGCGTAACTTCTCTGATGACGTAAGTGGACTTGGAACCCTTTCTCCGATGATGTTTCAGGACTGACTGACCCGCTGGAGCCATGGCAAGAAAAATAATGTTATTTGTCACAATTTATGTTGTGGGATGTATGTAAGATTTGGAGAAACAATTAAAATTTGCTAGGAACGCCGTCATATGTACTAATCTGTAATTATTTGGAAGTATGTTACGCTCGTTTCAAATTGAAGTGCTGATTGAAATTAAGCCATTTTGGAAAAATGAAATTTTGAATTTGATCCGCAAAAGAGCTGCTATTGAAATCATGTCAACAATCAAAATATTATGTTTTCTGTAACTTAACCATTTTGAATGGACAAGCTTCAAAGTCACGTGGGTGATACTCTGCGTTGTAGTAGCCAGGTCAACTCTGCGGTAAAAACCAGTCAGCAGACGGTTCAAAGAGAAAAAAAAAGAGAAGCCGAAAAACCAGTTAGAAAAAAATAGAAGCCGACGTGGGAAGGTGGCTCGGCTCGGGAAACGTACTACGCGTGGCCGTAGTTTACGAAAGGGACGACTCAAGCGTTGGAGTCGGGCGCGTCGCGGGTGCGTACCTCTGACCTGGTCACAGAATAATTATTCTATGGCTCTGGCTACAGATTATATACGGCAGAACTATTCTACATCCGGGTGTAAAATAGCTTATTCTACACCTGCACCATATCTAGCACCCGGACGGAGCCAACCAGACAACTCCCAGCCCCCACGCCCTCCCGCATCTACCCGAGCGAGTCTTGACTCTCGAGCTCCACTCCCATCCCGGGTTGCACCCGCAAACCCGACACCACCTATCCAACGTACGCACACACATCCGAAAAAATTCCCCATCAATCTCGGCCTCCTCATCGTCGGTGGGGCGCGACGACGAGGTTCCCGGCGAGTCTGCACCTGCTGCGCTATACCCAAGCAGGACGTCACACTTCATCCTCGCCGCTGCTGCGGCGAGCCCTGCCTGAGCTCGCAGTCATCGAGCTCTTCCCTATCACGAAGGGACCAGGATTCAATCCCCAGATCCGCTGCGCTTCTTCGTCCTCGTCGCCCTAGGAGTACTGACTGATTCCCGACCTTCTTCCCTGCCGGCCACGGGAGCGGCGACGAGGTCCGCATCGGCTCGTTCCTGTGTATCTCGACCTTCATTGCGATGGGAGCGCAGCTAGCAAAGGATTCGCTAGGCCACGGAAGCAGCGATGAGTTCTGCGGCAGCTTGCTGCTGTCGATGGTGACCTTCATCGCCGCACGAATGGCGTCCTCCGAATGCAAGCCTCACGTGATCCCGAGCTTCTTCCTCGTGGGCCGCGAGATCAACTCTTGCTCATCCCTATCGATCCAAGCTTTTGCCTTCTGTGCGTGAAATAGCAGTGGATCCTGGCCTTCGTCCACGACGGGATCCGCCAAGAGCACCAGGGGTTTCAGAGATATGGAACAAAAATGGTGATAATCGAGGGAATTTTATGTGAATTTTTTGCTATTTTGGTGAGCTCATCCTCTGATTTGGTGATCATTTTCTGCTATTTTGGTGACAATTGAGGTAGGGAAAGAAGAAGAAGCTTCATCCTCTGATTTGATGCCCCAACTTCTTGATCTTCTAATTTTGATGAGCTCAGATTAAATACTGTTAACATGGCTCAGTTTTACTCGGTGTAACATGGCTCTCTTACAAATAGCTCAAGCTGCTGGTGTGTACTGCCTTATGTACGTAAGATTTGTGTGAATGTTCATATGCCCCAATAGTGCACATGTTAAATTTAAAATTACTATCACTTGTAGTTATTAGAATTAGTGGGACTGCTTGCAAGAGAAATTTAGGATACATGGAATTATTGAAAAGTAAAACTACTTAGTTGATTAATTACAGAATCAAGCATGAATGTCTTATGCAGCCTAAACAACTCAAAAATTACTGAAGTCAATAATAATGGAAGACTGACCAAATAACTGAAATGGAATAGAAAATTACTGAGAAACAATTACTACAACTTGAATGTTATCAGAAAATTCATAGTGACTCTTAAAAGATGTTGAAAAAATACTGACTAATGAAAGAATGATGAACCAAGAATTAATAAAATTATTGAAACATGCATGTTACAATAATTCCAAAAATTATTGTCACGTTTCACATATTATTGAACAACAGATGTTATTGAACAGCCGTGTAAGTATCTCAATATCTACGTGGATGACAAGTACTGAATTGAAAGTGTAAAATTACTGAGGTATGACTGAAATGAAGAGCATGATCCAAAATTATCGAACAAAAGAAATTAAATTACCGAACCATAATAGAGAGCGGATGAAGGAGGGGTATAAAAATTACTGATGAAATAGATAGAGAACGACTGAAGGAGGGTTATTAAATTCACAAACAAAGTTTTTAATTAATAAATTTTTTCTTGGACATAAACGGGCAGTTGTTCTGCCATTTTTTTAGGGGAGAAGCATATGTTCAAAGAGTACAGAGACAGGTTATGCTGGCTGTACATGAAAGGAAAAATAAAAATAAAATGCAGTCCATGTCACATATTCGAAATACGTATTGCACGTTACATATCAAGACATTATTACATAATAGAGTTCATAAATCAAAGAGGTAGATGTAGAATTCTTTCTTTCGAGAGAAATACGAAGGTTACACATGACATCAGGATAGCTACTTGAACCACAGATAATTGACTAACGGAACTACTATGCAGGTCTTGCTATCCCCGTGCACGAGGAACTCCTATACAAAACATCTCCATAGTTGCGAGTAAAACAACTAAAAAGTATCATTGCTTCTGGAGGTGCTGCTCGCCAAGATCCATTCAACAACAAACACAGAAAATTATCATTTAGATCAACCTGCTATGCCGATAAAAGTCACACCCGCATCAGGCATCACACTATTCAAGCTAACAAAATTACCAAATGTTACAAAATTACTGAGCAAGGTAGTAAGACAAATACTAAATAATTAAATTCTTAATAAATCTTACATAATTATTGAGTAACACAAAAGATGAATTGCTGAGTAATTATAAACTACTAAAGCCCACAAAATTACTACGTAAGGGTTCCAGGAGAATTACTGAACAAATAAACTATTGAATGTTACAAAATTACTGAGCAAGGTAGTAAGACAAATACTGAATAATTAAATTCTTAAAATCTTATAAAATTACTGAGTAATTATAAACTACTGAAGCCTACAAAATTATTGAGTAAGGTACCACGAGAATTATTGAATAGTTAAACTATTGGAAAAATTCAGTAATATTTACTGAGTAATAAAAGAAAAAATTACTGAATAATTTGACAGTAATAATTTGCAATCAGTAATCATTACTGAAGCAAAGAATAATTACTGAATGCTAATAAAGAGCCATCAGTAAGTTTCAAAAGGATTATTAGAAAACTAAAAATTTACTGATAAAATGTAGCTTCAAAAGATAAATCAATATTACCTCTTATTCATACGTTACGCACAGTTAGGTGTTGTTACATTTTCAATCTCTGATGGCACACACACCATCTAAGAAATTACTGAACACAAATTGTGGCCATAGCTGCTAAACTACAGTTGAACACAAATCATCAGTTGGTTAACCGAGGTTGTCGGTAAGTAGATAAACCAGCATCGTGAATCCGTGATGTACAAGTACAAAGATTTTGTTACTTTACAATGTGGACAAACTGTTGTACATGGAAAAATCAATGTAATCTTGCATAATCTAGCAGTCCTGCTCCTATTCTTGCTCCTACTCCATAAATTGGTTGCCTTTGAATCATTGAATGGGTGAGTCGCTTGTTAAGCCTGAATGTGGGAGAAAGTAGAGAGTCACTAATCTTGGAATATAATCAAATATAATAGAAACATGCCTAGAAAGATTACTATACGACGAACAATAGTATACTAAAATGGTCGATGCACATACTACTCACGTGATATGCACGATTTAGAATCCACCGGAAATACAATGTAAAAAGTAAAAAGAACTAGCCGTTTTAAAAATCTAAACTCAACTCATGATTTGTAGTGTAAAAACCAAATCTACAGAGATAAATTACTGAAGTAAGCAGCCAACATGGCCAGCCTAGGATAAATTCAGTCTACATAGAGATCTAATAAATAAAAGCCAATATTTATGCACAGCACAGATAAGTCGAAGACACAACATTCATACCCACATGGTTAGAAGGTAGGCAGTAAAATCAGCTCCAGCTCACAAACATTGTCAGCCATAGAATAGAGAAATCTGTAGGACAGAAAAAGTGATAATTACTGAAGGAAAACTTTGCCAGTAATTTTTTAATTGCAAGTAAATTTGTGGAAGTCCAAAGCATTATCAAAAGTGAAATTTTTGAAGCAGGTGTTTAAATAACTATTGCATGATGATGCTACCAGCAGACAAGAAATAATCATGTAAATATGGAACCAATAAGCAACATACCATTCCGTGCCTAGAGATTGTTAGATACAATGATATCGAATTTTAATGGAACCAATAAGCAACAGATCATTCCGTGCCTAGAGATTGTTAGATACAATGATATCGAATTATAATGAGTAGCTAGCCACAAAAATTGAGTTGGTAAATCTGAACCTAGTTGCTAACATAAGAGAAGAATACCAGGTTTAAAACCTGATACAAAACTCACATCACATGACATCACTGGATAATTATCTTGGCACACCTAGTGTGCAAATGCAACACAAAAAATCTACTACAACCAGATAAACTTGTATTTGACATTTATCTCGAGCTCCTCACCTGCATCATTTAATCTCAGTTCATAATCCCATGATACACCACCAATCCAGATGCCAATATGAGGGAAGAAACGAAGCAAAGTGAAGTAGTGAAGCCAACCAAAGGATGCAACCTGATTGGTGAGGTACATTTCAATCAAATTACTGAATTAGGTAAACTAAATATAAAACAAGAAATGCCTCTAATGGACAAAAACAGGATGCAAGTACAAAAGATTATTGAAATTCTTAAATCTTACAAAATTACTGAGTAATTATAAACTACTGAAGCCTACAAAATTACTGAGTAAGATACCTGGAGACTGATCGAATTTCTAAACTATTCTAGCTAACATAGTAGAAGAATTATTGAATTTCTAAACTGTTCTAGCTAAGATAGTAGAAGAATTGTTGAATTTCTAAACTGTTCTAGCTTATAAATTTACCGAGTAAAGAATATGAAACAGGAAGAACCAAACAAAATATTATATGAGAGGTTGTGTGCTACGCTAAAATAGAGAAATGGCCAAACAATAGTGAAAAATACTGAATAACTAAATTTTAATAAATCTTACATAATTACCGAGTAACATAAAAGACGAATTACTGAGTAATTATAAACTACTGAAACCCACAAAATTACTATGTAAGGGTACTAGGAGAATTACTGAACAATTAAATTACTGAATGTTATAAAATTACTGAGCAAGGTACTAGGACAAATACTGAATAATTAAATTCTTAAATCATACAAAATTACTGAGTAATTATGAACTACTGAAGCCTACATAATTACTGAGTAAGGTACCAGGAGAACTATTGAAACTTACAAATTTATTGAATAAGATTGCAAGTGAATTACTGAGTAACAGAGAAGAAGAATTACTAGGTCAAGTAGTAGGAGAAGCACTCAATAACTAAACTATTGAAGCTTCCAAAATTACCGAAGCTTCAAAAATTACTGAACCTCTAAGCTTCAAAAATTATAGATGACATGCTATAATTTTATCTATAGGCAATACATGAGGCAAATAATTTTTTTAATGCGTCGTCTACAACAACACATAACCCTACAAATTTGCAGCTGTAATTTTTGACATTACAGAGTATATCTTGCTACTCACATAATGCACTCAATCATGTGGGAGCATTTCCTCGATATTTTCTACTCTTGCAGTCCCATGAGATTAGACAAATATGAGATGCGTCGTCTACAACAACACATAACCCTACAAATTTGCAGCTGTAATTTTTGACATTACAGAGTATATCTTGCTACTCACATAATGCACTCAATCATGTGGGAGCATTTCCTCCATATTTTCTACTCTTGCAGTCCCATGAGATTAGACAAATATGAGATTGTGTCAAGTTACAGATTTCATGTAGTTGAAAAACATAAACAAAATGCTTGTAGATCCAGTAAAAAAACACAAGTTACAGATTTCATGTTGTTGAACTTTTTTTCTATAGCCAAACATGAACAAAATGCTTGCAATATGATATAGCACAATTTTTTTCTACATATTAAAGATGATATAGCACAATTTGTTTCTATAGGTAATACAATATAACATTTATTTTAAAGGCAAGTTCTACAAAGGACATAACCATACAGAGTTTGAAGAACAAATTCACAAATAACCAAATCATATACCACAAAATATTTCTATAGGTACTACATGATAATCTTTTTTAAAAGACATCTTCTACAGAAGCACATAACCCTACATATTTTCAATTTCAAGTAGACATTTACAATTTGAGGTATGTGGAATAAAGCTGAATATTTTGCAGGAAAATGAGAAAGAGATGATGTTACCTTTAGATGGAACAAGCATTTACAATTAGAGCTTCAGAAATGACAAAGAAAAGGTGAACCCTGCTGCATGTTTAGATTATTGAAAGATCAGATAAAGCCATTTTTCTATAGGAAATACATGACAAAATAAATTCTGAAAGTTACCTTGTACATAGACTCATAACCCTACAGATTTTCAACTACACATGTACATTTCATCAAATGTATGACACAAAAGTTTTCTATAGCTTTACATGACACAATAATTTCTAAATGTCATCTTGTACATAGACACATGACAAAAAAATTTCTATAGGAAATACATGGCAAAATTTATTTTAAAGGCACAATCTATAAATACATATAACCCTACAGATTTTTAAAAACAAATATACAAATAACCAGATCATATATCATAAAATTTTTCTATAGGTAATACATGACAAAATTTATTTTAAAGGCATCTTCTACAAAGGCACATAACCCTATAGATTTTCAAAAAAATATATACAAATAACCAGATCATATATCACAAAATTTATCTATAGGTAATACACGACAAAAATTATTTTAAATGCATCTTCTAAAACTTACTGCTTAATTAAAAATTATTGATGCTTACAAATTGAGTAAGATAGCAGGATAATTATCAAATGATTAAACTAATGAAGATTATAAAATTACTAAGTAACATGGGAGAAGAATTACTGTGTTGTTATACTATTAAAGCTAAAAAATTACTGAAGGAGAGGATGACCAATGGGACTAAGAGGCCAGGTCTAGTACAACTATTACTAATTAATTACATATTATTGATGCTTATAAATTGAGTAAGGTAGCAGAATAATTAACGAATGGTTAAACTAATGGAGCTTATAAAATTACTAAGTAAGGTGGGAGGACAATTATTGTGTAGTTAATATACTACTAAAGATTAAAAGGTTACTGAACCAGAGAACAACCATAATGACCAAGAGGCTAGGACTAGCAAAAGAATTATTAAATCGGTTTAAACTATTAAATCTTAACAAAGTACTTAATAAGAAACTACTGGAGCTTAACAAATTACTGAGTAAAGATAGCAACAAAATTATTTAATTATGTCCCTTTAGTAATTTTCCAAATATTACTGACAAAAGAGTCAACTCATTATCTGAAATGAACTAGAGCATATGTAGGTGACAGCTGAACCGAGAGGCAAGTGAACGAAATACGGGACTAGCTTGCTAGATTTCTAGTTTCAGTTGAGTTGTCTAATTAATCACGCAATTTCAGAAACAACACACATCACTGTGGATTCAGGTCGAGGACTACCGAGCTTGCAAATTATAGCCATATCAATTAGACAATATATCAACGGAATGCCATATCAATTACAGGCACTAACATGATTAATGAAGATGGCATATGTCAGCTGAGTTAGGACCAGGCATCCAGTTGCAATCAGCCGCTTTCATTCCCTACGGTTCAGTTGACCAACATGCAAAAATACATGGATATAAAACTAACAAATCCAAGAAAACCAAAAGGATTCAAACATATTGAAGTGTGTGACCCTCACGGGAGTTGTTCCTTTGCTTTAATCATGACTCATGAGATGAGCCTCCACCTGTGTCCTATGCATTTCCAAATCAGCCTCTGCAACACAACTCATCACAAAAAACAATACCAAATCAAACCACCAGATCCACCGAAACTCTAGAGGTAAATCCACCCATCACGAAGCTGCAGTATCACACTCACACCGTCGAGGGATGCCCGGGAATTCTTCATCCAAATTATGCATCGCAGGGCTGCTCACCTGGGAATTATCGTTGCTGCTCCTCCTACCAGAGATGCACTCCAGAAGGATACTAACCACCTTCAAACACACAGATCTGGTAATAAACCATGAGAGGAGTATGTCACCAACGTTCATCACCACCGATAAAACAAAATCGAAATTGGAAGGCATCAAAATTTCATATCAGCATCCACCAAAAACAGAGGTGGAATGGGGATGAGGGACGGAGATGCATACCAGACGACGGCACACCACCAACCTCTCCTCCTGACGTAAGCCGTGTGAAGACAAAGACCTAGTCCACAGGGCACGGCGCCAACATATCCTCGCACGACTCACCTTGTTTCCACCCGCGGCTCGGGAGGCTAGGGTTCAGCCTGTAGCGAGCCACCGCATCCGCAGAAGCCGAAGGCTCGTGGGATCCCTCGCTGCTGCCTTCCCGGCGCGCCTCCTCTCTCGCCTCCTGCGCCATCTCGCCGAGAATTGCCCCTCGCCCAGAATCGTCCTCGCATCGCTCTCGCGCCGCACCTGCGCGATCTGGAATTGAGGTCGGGAGAATGCCTGACATGTGGGGTCAGCGCGGGCGCGGATATTTTTATATGTGGGCAGTGGGTACGGGCGGGTTGACAGGTTTGGGCCCAAATAGAATTGCGGGCCTGGTAGCGTGTGGCATAGGAAGGTCGGTTGGTTGGGTCCGACCGGATCAAGTCGGTTTGGTAGTTGGCTAGCTAGTTTGAGTCCAGGGTGTAGAATAAGTTATTCTACACCCGGGTGTATAATAGTATATATATATATATATATATATATATATATATATATATATATTGAATATATATTATATACCTGGCTGTAGAATTCTTCATTCTATAGCCAGATCCAAAGCAACCATCCGACCGAACCCCGGCCGGTCATCTGGTCCGGACCCAAGCCAACCAACCCGACGCGTTTCGGGACGACCGGACTCGCCACGCGCACAACCCGTCACCGATTTTTTAATCGGCTTTTGACAACCGCTCCCATCCGCCAGCCGTTTGCATCCATAATTTATGCATCCTCGATGCAGTGCTCTCACCGCCGCCGTGCTGCAGCCGACGAAGCCGCGTGCTCCCGTCGGGCCCGACCTTGTTCTACCTTGTGGTCAAGGGGTGTGCCACCAGAGATTGAGGCCGCCTTTACCAAGCACCGTCGACGGCCATATGTTCCTGCTGCACGGGAGCAGAAATTCCCACATCGAGAGCTCCATGGTTGACTTCTCTTGCCGGCTCCTACTTTGTGTTCTGGGTTCAAGGGCAGATTGCCTTTCGCCGAATTTCTGGTAAGATTCTAACAAACCCTACTGTATTGCTTTGATTTTGCAAATGTTTAGTTGTTCTCAATCCTAGTTTATTCTGTTGTTTACAGATTTGAAGAGGATTTTATCTGATCCGAATGTGCCCGCGCGTGCGACGCCAGGAACAAGATGCACGGACCCGCAGGCAACGCGATTCCTTCTTCTCTTTCCAGCCGATGCGTTAACAGCATGCCTGCCAAAAGGTTTGTTTTTCTTTTTCCGCCAGGCTATCTAAATTTTACACGTTCCTTCTTCTCTTTTCTGCCGATGCATGTATGAATAATGATTTCCAACATATAGTTAATTTATCCCGTTTAATAGTTTGGTCCTGATTTATTTCTTCACATTATGAATTCTAGAGTTCATTCTTAATCCTAGATGTTCATATTATTTTTGGAATTATGTTTTATTTACATAGATCCCGATTTGATTTTTCTTTTTAGTTATTGGGTCCCAATGGAATGTATGAATAATGATTTCCTACATATTTCTGTTTCAAGTCATTGATGTATTAGTTAGTTACTGCATCAGTCCATGTTTATTGTATAAAATAATATTGAAGGTTACTCTTTACAGAAATGGTATCCAGTAAAACTAATTTTTTTGTGTGGTGCGGTGGCAGGGTATGTAGGATTTATGTATTTCATTTTGATTCATGGTTTTTAGCCATAATTGCTAAACAAGATGGTTAGACTGACTTAAGCATCTGTTTGCATTTTTGGAAGCAATTTTTTGTACAGGTGCTTAACAAATTTTCTTTTTAAGCACATGATCAACGCACCTTGTATGATACATACTTATTTAGCCATTGTCATATAGTCAACCACCTGTGTTGTCTTTCCCTTACTTATAACAGTTCTTTTATCCTTTGCTAATGCATTACGAAACTATCTTTTTCCATCTGCGACAACTAACAAGGGTGCCTATTAATTGCTGTTTTTGCAATAGAAAACATATATGTTTCATGATGATGATGAATTCCAACTTTATGTAGAATTTAGTAGTCCCTGTTTCATTCCAAGTCTTGCCTGGTCCTAATTAAATATTATTGTTATAATTTGCTTTAGTTTAGAAAAGTAAAATAAGTCTTGCATGACTATAGGTCACTTTATTTGTAAATAAGTTGTTTCAACATTGTTGGCTTGTTACAAATGTTAATATTATTGTTGCCATGCTTTATATTTCAGTCCATTAGCATTCCAGTTGTCCAGCTTCATTATGGGTTCAGATGGAGGATGACGAGCTCAGCACTAGTGACTAGATCTGGTGGCAATGACGGAGCTTAGGCACGGCCAAATGTTTCTCCGATATGTTATGATGGTGAGCAAAACAAGAAGCCAGTTGTTCATCTTTGAGTTAGCAGCAACCGGTAGAGACAACAGTGTTACCGCCGTTGGCATGTTTGTGCGCTGTGCTTAACTGCTAAACAGCAGCAGCATCACAGAGTGTCCTAATTATTTTCTTTGTTGTTTGGCCCCTCCTTAGATTTGTTCAAGCTGCTTAACTGTCTCGTGGAACCATTGCAACCCTGCATGATCCAATTAGATGTGACCAGAAATTTAGCATAGTAATCATAACAAGGAAATTATTCTTTAGATAGTAACTAGGAAATTATTCTTTAGATAGTCACTAGTCGATTCTTTTTTACATCGTGACCAAAACAGAGGATATTTTCAAACCTAGGAGTGGTGCTCCAGAATCGATGTGCCAAACCAGGACAGAAGGAAAGCTGGAAAGACTTCAAAATTGGTAGCACCCTCTAGTACACTAATCACTCAAAGGCCAATGTTGTTGTTTTTTAAGACGGAGGCCATGTTGTTATCTCCACCAAGCAGTGAGGATGACAAGCTTAATAACAAAAGTTGAACCCAAAGCTACTGCATATAATTCTGCAACGAAATTTACTGTGAAGTAGTGAATGTTGTTAATCATTCAGGATTATTGGATTTGACAGGGTCTGAAACGCTCATAAATTTGGTCGTGGTAAGAAACTACTATATTTCGTTAAATAAGAGAACATAGATCACCAAATGGCTCAAATGCACAATGCTGCAAAGGTCACAATAGACACAATATAAGAGAATCTGTAATCACCGTACCTAACGGCTCAAGGCAGAGTTCAGTCCATAGATTTATTCATTCATTAGACAATTATTTTAACGCTCAAGATGCATAGTTCTGCATCAATTGACATAACATCGTTTTTCCTCTCGTGTGTACGGGTACTAGCCATTTTCCCCTGAGGTCTTCCGTTTATATCGTTCAATTGAAACATTAAATCGTTTCATTTTTTAAGGACTAATGGCCTTCTAAATTGACTCATACGACACCTGTTTGGCCTACCTATTTTTCCAACTCTCAACACCGTTATATTTTTTCCCAATGATGTTGTCAGGTGAGATGGCTTTCCCAATGCAGGGAACTCTGGAATCAATTACTTTGAACAGCAGGCAACAGGCATGGCAACTTGATCGTCGTAAAACCCCTACTGCAGCAGCACCAGGTGCACATGGCCAGCCTCAAGCCCACCAAAGTGAGTCCCCATATCAGCAGCATAGATTACATCCTGTTCAGCAGTGTCTCAGAGGAACAAAAAATGTGCAATTGAGCACTTCTGAACCTGCCCTAGAAAATGATGATGATGATTTCATGCCAGCCATGAATGAGGATTCCAGTGCCTGTGCTTCCTGCAGTATGGATGAGATTAATTTAGGTACAACTCTGGCTACATATACCACTAGCAAGGTGAGAAGCAATGATAAAGTGTTTCCGAGATCATAATGTTATTGAGTTTGGTCAAAATTTTATCGATAGTTTTGTATTTTGTTTCCACCGAAATCACAATAGATATGTAGTGTCGAATCTCCTGTCAGATGGTTTGTAGACCCAGGCTGGCATGTTTTCTGATTCTTGCCTAATATTTTGTCAATGAAATAAACTACAGTGTACAATCTGGTCTAATGTCACAGAATTTAAGGCTTTGTTTAAAAATAGGATAAATCAATGTTTTTTCCCGTTCAGGTAAATTTAACCCTCTTATTAATGGACGAACACTTTAGTTATGAATTTGGTCAATTTCAATCTTAAGTGTTTCTTATCATGTCAAACTAGTTCTAGGTGCTCATCAAAGACCCAGATTATTTATTATGACTTTTTCATATTGATTCAGGTATGAGGATATCTGGGCTAATATTGGGCAAAGATCAGCAAGAATATTTGAGGATAGCTACCAGGCGTTTACACCTATTTGATTATTTGCAGTCAGCAGCATATATAGATGTGCCAGTACTTAGCTAAAATATATGCGGCAGATTGGACAAGCTGTTTTATTACATACTATACACAACTGGGATCTGGTGAAGATAAATTTTAGTCATTATAATTATGTGGTTAGAAGCAAAGGAAATGAACCAGTTCTGATGCATTTGTAACTAGCATACTATCATTGTTGTAACTTTGAATGTGAATTTGCCTTTTGTCCAGGCACATGTGAACAAATATGTTTGAGTTTTTAATTCAGTTCATAACTTGTGATGTTGCATACATGAAGCTGTTATGAGTGCATTTCCTGTTAAATGTACCTTTTGAATGAATCTTATGTCAGCTATAAAGTTTGAATATAGTTCAAAATGTGAGATCCTTATTATAGTTCTTATGACAGATTCTTGATATTTACACTATCACAGATAGAATAATATTCACCAGAACAATCTCCCAATTGGATGTTCATGTTAAAACGAGGCACTAACAAGCAGTTACTCCCTCCTTTACTAAATTGTTGTCGCCATTGACTTTTTTTGTGACGTTTGACCATTCGTCTTATTCAAAAAAATTATTTAAATACAAAAAGTTATATGCTATATTTCAAGTTTCTTTAGTGATAAAACATATTCTAAGAAAAAATATCATATTTTTTAAACTTTATTTGAATAAGACAAATGGTGAAACTTAAGAAAAATGTCAACGGCGACAACAATTTAGTAAAGGAGTAGTATATAATAGTCATATTATTGAGGTTTCATTTGTACCAGTCAGAACTTTGGGTCTCATATTAAGAGAAGTGACTACCGTAACTGGTCTTGCTTTTCAGAGTTATTAGGAGATGCCAATGGTCCACTAATTTGAAAAATAAGCATAAAGATGAGGATGATAACATATATTACAGTCAAGCTCTACAACTCAACTCTGTTAGACCTGACATAAACTATATCAAGTACTTTCACGAACTAAAAATCATTGCATGCCCAACGAAGAATATTCAGTAGTTTCAAAGGACCAATATCCCTCTTCTTATTTCATTTAACCTTCACAATGCTTTTCAGGATTTCCTTATTGATGTCTTCTCTTTTTCCTTTCTTCCCCTAGCTTGTAAAACTCCCGTTTTCCTTGCTTCTTCCAAGGAAACTCACCCGTTACCCGTTTTTGCAGCATGTCCTTATGCGGAAATCAAAGCTGGCCATTCTAGCATAGTTGCAGTAGAAATCATATGCTTCTCCATGACTCTTAATTAATTAATTCCTCTCTACATGCCCAAGTGATGCATCACCAGCTGATTAAAAAAGAAAAATAAAATCGATTTGGCCCTCGACCTGGTATGTTTATCAGTTCGAGCGGAGCTGCCATTGAGCAGAAGCCAAATTAAGTGGTACTCTGTGATTACACAACAATTAAAGGACCTTTGCAGTTTAATTGCACACCGGAACGGAGCATAATATTGAGGGCAAAGATCCCTTCAAGTACGTATCAGCGATGATGAACTGCAGCTAGAGACCATACGTGCTGCTTTGTCCAGCGTTGGTGCCCGGAGCCGGATGTATGTTCCTCTTTGATGGAGTTCAAGGATCTGTTGGTGCAGGCTGTAAAATCGTCGTAGATGCCGAGCAGTTTGTCGCAGACGATAGCAACCCCGATGATGTAGTTGTTGACGACGCGGGAGGCAGCGAACGAGGCGGCAGCAGAATGGCCTGCGCAGATGAAGCACTCGCATTGTCGGTGTCTTCTCGGCTAGCATCCGCTGATTAGGGCGTCGCCATGCTCCCTATCCATCGATGGCGTCGACACAGGTGATTCCGTTTTCTAGTTGTGGATTGTGGACTACGGCGGAACCGCCCTATGAGGCCAAAATCAGAACTGTCGTTTTGGCGTATGCAGATCGGACTCAAGGTGTGATCGTGGGGGGATGAGGGATCATGGCTCGGCCCAGGGAAGAAAAACAAAATGCAGACGAGGGATTGTGGCTCTGCTCGGGGAAAAGCAGTCGCACGGGTGGTCCGGCACTCCGGCTCACGGGTGGGTGTGGTAGTCCGACCTGGCTACAGAATTCCTATTTATATATATATATATATATATATATATATATATATATATAGGGTAATTACATTCTACTCCCGGGTGTAGTTACTCCCATGTTTGAAAACCCACCTTGGGTATGTGTACATACCCATTTATCATTTCGAGTATGTGTACATACCTAAAATAAGAATTTACAAAGTGATAATCATGAAAAATTTTGAGTGGAACTCATATATTTTTGCACCTTGTGATATATCTCCTTTCTATATAGAGAAAGGAGTATGTCCATATACTTAATGTATCCTCATATAAAAACATGAGTATGTCCACATACCATTTTTAAAAATCAAGTATGTGTACATACTTTTTTTAGAGACCCCAAGTATGAAGAGATACTCTCTAATTTGTGAGATACAAACATGGGAGTAACTACACCCGGGAGTAGGAAAAAGGCTTCCTATATAGGGTAATTACATTCTACTCCCGAGTGTAGTTACTCCCATGTTTGAAAACCCACCTTGGGTATGTGTACATACCCATTTATCATTTCGAGTATGTGTACATACCTAAAATAAGAATTTACAAAGTGATAATCATGAAAAATTTTGAGTGGAACTCATATATTTTTGCACCTTGTGATATATCTCCTTTCTATATAGAGAAAGGAGTATGTCCATATACTTAATGTATCCTCATATAAAAACATGAGTATGTCCACATACCATTTTTAAAAATCAAGTATGTGTACATACTTTTTTTAGAGACCCCAAGTATGAAGAGATACTCTCTAATTTGTGAGATACAAACATGGGAGTAACTACACCCGGGAGTAGGAAAAAGGCTTCCTATATATATATATATTGAATATATATTATATACAGAATAAGCTATTCTACTACCCTATATATATATATATATATATATATATATATATATATATATATATATATATATATATATATATATATATATATATATATATATATATATATATAGGGTAGTAGAATAGCTTATTCTACACCCCACCAGATCCAGCACCCGATCGAGCCAACTAGAACCGCGCGGCGCGCCCACTCCCGCATCCTCCCCAGCTCCACTCCTAAGCCGGGTGCAACCCGCAAACCCACACAAACCCGACACCACCTACCCCACACACACGAGCGCAAATCCAGAAAAAAAATCCCCATCGGGCTACCTTCTCATCGTCGGCGGGGGCGACGACGAGGTCCCCGACGAGTCTTCCCCGAGCTCTCTACCCAGCTCCATCCTCCTCACCGCGACAGTGGTGAGCCTGGCTCGTGCTGCAGTATACCAAGGCAAGAGACCATGCTTCATCTTGCCGCGAGAGCGGCGAGCCTTGCCCGAGCGCGCCGTCGTCGAGTTCTTCCCCAGCGCGTCAGGATTCACTGCGCTTCTTCATCCTCGTCGCCCCGCGAGCACCTAGGAATCCCTGACCTTCGCCTTCCCCGCCAGCCGCCGGAGCGGTGACGAGATCCGTGGGCACCCGCCCCCGTTGGTTTCAGCCTTAATCCTTGGAGGAGCAACTTCCTCCAGGTTCAGAACTCCAAGGGATCACTGGCCCTTTTCCCCGGCAGCCGTGCAAGCGGCAGAGAGATCCGGATGCCTCATCCTGGTCAATCCCGGCCGGCATTTCTCCTCCGTGCGGAACCACAGGTAATCCCGACCTTCTTTCCTTGCAGAATCGGCGACATGTCTTAACCAATTAATTTTCCCGTCGCCAAGGGTTCTTCATAGCCCTCAATCACTAGCGTCCTGCTCTTATGGCAAACTTTGCTCCTCAACATTGAGCTTCTGTTGTTCCTGACGCACATCAGTGCTTAACGAGGAACTGCAAGAGAAGCTGCCCCTGACTGCAGTGCCATGGGCTTCTGCCTATCACAGCCACGAAAGAAAAATTGTGAGAATCAAGTGGAACTTGTGGAGATTTTCTACCATTTTGAGGCAGGGGAAGACAAATAAGCTTCATCTTGTAATTCTGACGACTGGTTGCTTATAATATTCTAATCTGGATACCATACATCAACTTCTTCTACTTCTAAGTGTGATGCCTGTCCGTGTACAGTGTTGTTGCTAGTGTGCAGGCCATGTGTTCGACATATTACCAAATAGATACTTATTTTCTACAATGTTGCACACAAGACTAACATGACGCAGGTCTCATTACATGCAGATGAGATTAGCATGGCTCTGTTTCGTTCACGCAAGCCCTTGAAAACTATGTCATGGCCTTCAGCTAGCTAGATACAACAACATTACAAGCTTGATGATGGGCAAGACTTTTGAGTTTGGAATGGTGAAGAAATTTATTTGAATTTTGTTTAGTGTTCTGAACAAGAGACATTCCATGGTGCAAAGGCTAATATGTTTTATTTGCTTTCCACAAGTGGCTCGAGCTACTGGAGTGTAATCCTTTATATTCCTATGATTGTGTGAATGTAGTATGCCAACAAATGTTGTGACAGTACTGAAAATTTTAATGACAAGGATGATGGTACTGATGTTGGAATTATTTAAAATTATTGACATTTGCAGTTATAGGAATTATTGGCCTGTTTTCAAGGAAAATAGGTGACACGTGAATAATTGGAAGAAAAACTACTTAAGGTGTGTTCGTTTCCTGGGGTCTAAACTTTATAGCTATCACATCAAAAAGAATCTTACTATTTATGAGTATTAACTAAAGTTTAATTATAAAATAAATTACAGACCTCTAGACTAATTTACGAGACGAATCTAATGAGATTAATTAAGTTGTGATTAGAAGATGGTTACTGTAGCATCACTTTAGCAAAACATAGATTAATTAACCTCATTAGATCCATCTAAAAAATTAGTACCAATCTGTCAAAAGGGTTTTGTCATTAAATTAATCAAAATATTCATAAATTACAAGATTCTCTTTGATGTGACAGTGCTAAATTTTAGAGGGCAGAAACGAACAGGGCCTCAATGAATTACTGAATTAGCATGAATGCTTGTGCAATAGACATGGTTGATATCGATCTGCTGCTAAAACTTGAGCAAAATTGACCGGTGACCAATTACAAAATTACCTTGAAAAATATAAAAAAATAATGTAGAGTAATAATTACTCGATCAACTCAATGGAGAACAAGTCATTTTGTTATGGAAGATAGAAGTTTTAATGGTCCTGGGTGAGATTTGAGAAATTACTGACAAAATATTTCATGATTAAACTATTTAAAGATTACAAAATTACTTAATTATTTAGTGAGAAATAACTGAATGGCGATATATCTAAGCATCAATAGAAACTACTGAATAACAAATAGGAAACTATTGAGCAAGTATATAGTACTCGAAGAAAAGGCTAGCAATCGTTAAATGGATAGGGGAAACTACTGAATGAAGGATATTGAATTACTGAAGAAAGGCCATCAAATTACTAAGATAATAGATAAAACTAAACGGGAGGATACAGAATTACTAAGATTATTTCCAACAACATATCATATTAAAGGTGCCCAGCAAGTTTTAATATAATTATAAATTGATGTATGTCACAAAATTACTAAGTAAGGTTGCATAGAATTTAATGAATAAGTTAGCTATTGAAGGCTAAAAACTTACAAAATGAAATAAAGCGAGAAAATTACTGAATCTGGATTAAGTGAAGCGATAAGATTGCTGAATTGGGATTATACAAAAGTGAGATTTGGAAATAATTACTAAATGAAGACTATAAACCCATTCAATAATTATTCTACATGAAACTATTTATGTGAATGTTAGAAATTACCGACACATAGGGATGTGGCAAAACTTTATTCAATTAAGTGTGGTGTCATCCTTACCAATTACCGAGACATAGAACTTTGAACTAGCAAAGATAAAATACTGAGAACAAATATATAATTACTAAAGGAAGGGGAAAATCATGCCCGTATTTTTTATATTGTCAAGGGATAATTACTGAACAACCAAACTATTATCTCTTACAAAATTACTAACTATGTTAGCAAGAGAAGGATTAAATTACTGAGTAAGATGGCAAGTGATTAAACAACCTAACAATCAATCATAGAAGAAGCTTGCAAAATTGAGCAAAAGAGAAGCAGGATTACTAAAAACTATTGCAGGGAAAACAAGCACACTACCGTTCTCATTCACCTTGAATAGTAGCTAGCTGTAGAATGTTCTCTTCTTCGGAGATAGCTCCAGTGGTCGCATATGACATCAGGATTGTGGCATCTATTTTTTGAAAATCTTGGCCGGTAAGAATGCGCAATGGCATCAACATCCTACAAACACAATCTTGTTATTGTGAGCTGGTAACCTTGTAGCTATAAAGAACTTAGAGAATGACGCTTGCCATGGGTGCAAATTAAATCCATGGATAAATTTACAATCAACAAAGGAAGCATGATAGCAGAAGAATTAATGAATAATTAAATTGTTGAATCTCACAAAATTACTGAGTAAAGGTACATAACCCTACAGATTTTCAAAAACACAAGTACATTCAAACACAAGAAAACACAATTACTGAACATTGCAAGATAATAATTACTAAAAACATCGTTATCGAAGATTTCAGAGAAGAATCACTGAATTGAGATAATTACTGAATATAGTTTCATTAACTGAACTATTCGGTAAATCCAAAGTACATGACTCGAACAATTTGTGATAGTCGCCTCTTACATCGACACATGACAAAATTTTTCTATAGGTAATACATCACAAAATTAATTTTAATGTCATCTTCTTCAAAGGCACATAACCCTACAGATTTTTTTCAAATTCACAATAACAAATTCAATAGATGATAGGACAAACAACATTTTTTCTATAGCCATACAATACACAATAATTTACGATAGTTACCGTCTACATAGACACATGACAAATACACAATAACATTTATTCAAACACAAGAAAACACAATTACTGAACATTGCAAGATAATAATTACTGAAAATTTCAGTTACTCGACGATTTCATAAAAGAATCACTTAATCAAGATAATTAGTGAATATAGTTTTAGTAACTGAACTATTCGGTAAATCCAAAGTCAATACATGACTGAACAATTTGTGATAGTCACCTCTTACATCGACACGTGATAAAATTTTTCTATAGGTAATACATCACAAAATTAATTTTAATGCCATCTTCTTCAAAGGCACATAACCCTACAGATTTTCAAATTCACAATAACAAATTTAACAGATCATGATAGGACAAACAATATTTTTTCTATAGCCATACAATACACAATAATTTACGATAGTCACCGTCTACATAGACACATGACAAATACACAATAACATTTATTCAAATACAAGAAAACACAATTACTGAACATTGCAAGATAATAATTACTGAAAATTTCAGTTACTGATGATTTCGTAAAAGAATCACTGAATCAAGATAATTACTGAATATAGTTTCAATGAATCGAACTATTCGGTAAATCCAAAGTCAATACATGACTGAACAATTTCTGATAGTCACCTCTTACATCGACACATGACAAAATGTTTCTATAGGTAATACATCACAAAATTAATTTTAATGCCATCTTCTTCAAAGGCACATAACCCTACAGATTTTCAAATTCACAATAACAAATTCAACAGATGATAGGACAAACAACATTTTTTCTATAGCCATACAATACACAATAATTTACGATAGTCACCGTCTACATAGACACATGACAAATACACAATAACATTTATTCAAACACAAGAAAACACAATTACTGAACATTGCAAGATAATAATTACTGAAAATTTCAGCTACCGATGATTTCGTAAAAGAATCACTGAATCAAGATAATTACTGAATATAGTTTCAAGAATCGAACTATTCGGTAAATCCAAAGTCAATACATGACTCGAACAATTTGTGATAGTCACCTCTTACATCGACACATGACAAAAATTTTCTATAGGTAATACATCACAAAATTAATTTTAATGCCATCTTCTTCAAAGGCACATAACCCTACAGATTTTCAAATTCACAATAACAAATTCAACAGAGGATATGACAAACAACATTTTTTTCTATAGCCATACAATACACAATAATTTATGATAGTCATCGTCTACATAGACATATGACAAATACAAAATAACATTTATTCAAACACAAGAAAACACAATTGCTGAACACTGCAAGATAATAATTACTGAAAATTTTAGTTACTGACGATTTCATAAAAGAATCACTCGAATCAAGATAATTACCGAATATAGTTTCAATGAATCGAACTATTCAAGAAATCCAAAGTCAATACATGACTGAACAATTTGTGATAGTCACCTCTTACATCGATACATGACAAAATTTTTGTATAGGTAATACATCACAAAATTAATTTTAATGCAATCTTCTTCAAAGGCACATAACCCTACAGATTATTGAGCAAGGTAGTAAAACCAATACTGAATAATTAAATTCTTAAATCATACAAAATGACTGAGTGAGAGATATTTGCATGTTAAACTATTCAAGCTTACAAAATTACTGAATGTTTCAACTTACTGAGCAAGGTAACGAAACAAATATTGAATAATTAAATTCTTAAATCATATAAAAATTACCGAGTCGGAGATATTTGCACCGTTAAACTGTTCAAGATCACATAATTACTGAATGTTACAAAATTACTTAGCAAGGTAGGAAGAGAAATACTGAAAGTTAAATTCTTAAATCTTACAAAATTAGTGAGTAACACAAAATATGAATTACTGGAAGCCTACAAAATTACTGACTAGATAATTACTAAATTGTTAAACTATAAAAACTTACCAAATTACTGAGCATTACACTACAATTACTAAACCGAGAAACAATAAAATTACTGAACATGCATGGAAGAAAGAACATGGCTTCATCATCATGGTGATGGTTGGGTACATAGATTTTGTTACTTTACAATGTGAAAATAATAATTGTGTCTACATCAAGCTGAAATATTCAGCATGTCAAAATAAAATCTTCAAAGTGACCTCAATTTACAAAGGCATACTAGTCTGCAATTTCAGCTTCTCCGTAACTTACTCGAATAGAAAAACTACTTGGTCAATTAATTACTTAATCAATCATGAATGCCATTGCAAAATATGCTTGATATTTGCATCTAAAAACTTAAACAAAAATTAATAACATAATATACTTGTCAATAATTTCTCACATAACAATTAATGACATAATAATTATTGGATCACCTTAGAGGCTGATGAAAAATTACTTTAGAGCAATAATTAAGTCTTTTTGTGATGGAAGATAATCAGCACCAAACAACTTTGTCAACTGAGATTGTTGATCATAGCTTCAAATGAAAAAAAATCCAAGTAACAATGTTACTGAGTAGCCCACACCAAAATTATTGAACAGTTGAAATAGAACCATGTAAATAGTAATAGCTCCATTATGTTTACATGCATGCATATAGAACCCCATAGTCATTACAACACCTGACCTAATTATCACAAAACTCAAAAGTATAGTGTGCATCATGACACAAAACAAGCATTGCATAACCAATGGAGCATTCATCACACCAAAAACACAAAAATTCTTCATTCACGACATCTTCATCTATGAGCCCAAGGCTCCCCTTCGATCCTCAAAAGTGCAAGCATACAGTTGTGTCCAGCAAACCAATGACTGCTAGAAATCTAGAAGAATAACATTTGCTCTTCGTCTATCTTGACCACTGGAGAACTCGTCAGCTTTCTGCCATAAAAGTAATATAAACCTTTAAGAAATAATTATTGAGACATATAATATAGAGCAAAATTACTAAACAATACCTCCAACAAATATGTAGTGCTGCAGATAGAACATGTAAGCAGCATAGCAATAATGTCTGAGAGTTATGTAGGATATTAAAGAAATTACTGGTAATTCATCTCATTCTGTTTCTTATATAGGAGTATAGCTCATCTAAATTACTGGTGATATGATTCTCCAACAATATCTAACCTTGTAATAGTAGAAGATTTGCACTATTCAATGAAAAGAACATATCAAAAAATTACTACATATGAAACAACTAGCAGGAAGCCATTTACACCACATAATAATATTCATGTAAAATAGATGGAGTCTAATAAATAGATTGAGTCTGATAAATAACTAATCCATTGTCAAGGATGGAGAAATTACTGAATGGTGGAAATACCTGTCAAATTCACCCATGTGAACCCATGTTGTTGTCATGTTTTAACGAGGAGGGAATAACCAGGCTAAGCACCAAAAGGCCTTTTTGTTTTAGTACTGAAAGCATCAAAAAAGAGAATTACTGGAGCAAAGAGGAAAACAAAGGAATTACTAAAAGGGGGTAGAAAAAGAATAATGACCCTATAGAATTACTGACTTGCAACTATTGAGTTCAAAGTGTTGTCATACAAAATTCTATAAATAAAATTATTGATTTGCAACTATTCGGTTCAAATTACTGTACTGACCCTATAAAATTATTGATTGGAATCGTGGAAACAACAAATGAATTCTAAAAAAAATGGTGAGTAATCTAGTAATCTACATGCATCGTCAGGGTTCATGGGGAGTATAGGAATAAAATATTGAGAATTACTGAGCAGTGGAAACTACTGAATTATAGTCTTATCAAATATCAAAATAACTGAAGCAGGCACAAAGGTAAGAAAATGGCTCCCTAATTACTGACTTAATAGAATAACTGAAGCATGAATAAAAAATATAGCTTGTAATTACTGAATCAAGAAACAATAAAATTATTGAAACATGCAAGCAAGAAAGTACTGAAAAGAGAAACTATAAAACTATAAAATTATTACTGACGCATGCACGAAAGAAAGAACGTGGCTAATAATTACTGAATAGAGAAATAATAAAATAACTGAAGAATGCACGAAAGGAAGAATGTTACTAATAATTACTGAATCAAGGAAGGACATGGCTCATAATTACTGAACAAAGTTGTATCGATTGCTAGTACATGGAGGTATATAGTTTGTTAGCTACAAGAAGCTAGAATCAATGTTGTGAATGAAAAGCTCACACTATAAATCTATAGGGTGGGTAATTGCAAGAGTGGAGCATCGAACTACCTCACGTGTGTATAGATGGTTGCAGCCTTCTCTTCAACTAACTGAAACTGGTAGAGAAGTGAAGTAAATCAAAGTGATCTTGCAGTCCCAAACCAAAATTATGAGCGACCAAAATCATATGGTGGAAATTACTGAAAGTGGCAAGATTGGGTTAGAATCAATGAAAACATGATGCCCTCAATGTCAAGAAATATCATTCCAAAAATTTGAGACCAGGGATTCAAACACAATGATAGTCACTAGCTGGTTGACGAGAAAAAATTAATCAATGCAACTCTTCAGCCTCGTTAACACTGGAGCATGAAAACGCACACAAGTGATAGTTTCTAAAAACACAGTGCAAAAAATAAAATACAATATAGCTGGTTAATAAGAAAGCAACAGTCAACAAGGTTTGCTTTCTACATTGATCTTAATACAAAGAATAACTGGCACAATCTTCACAAGGTGTTGAAGTATAAAAAGAATTAGCAAATGAACGCCAGATATAAATTGATACTTAAGGAAAACAAATACTTAAGCATATATGAAATACAAAAGGGTGGGTTATAGAATCAAATTATTGTGATGTACTTTTACCATGGAGTACTTCTCAGTTACAGAGTATAGATCAAGCTAGTCAGGGTTCAATAATACAAATCCTAAATCAAATATATTTGATTTTAATGGCCTTCAACTACCGAAATAAAACAGGCATAACCTAGTGGAATTCAGTGCTAGAATACAATGGATAATCTGCTTACAATGGATATAACACTGCTGCTTAGAACTGCTGCATCAAAACAAGCATAACAGAGAGGAAAATCAATGGATAATCTGACCAAGCATAATCAATTAAATTCCTTCAAATTCAAATTTACTAAATGTTCTAAAGAAAAGGACAACCAAAAAGGAGTCTGTTCACTTTAGTTAAATGACATATAGGAGCAATACTATTCAGCCAAGCTGCATCCAGAATAAATAAATACTATAATGTGTCACAATAAAAATGAAATGCGGAAACCTAGGACTCAATTTGTAGCACCTACATGCTCCCAGTGAACAAATTATCAAAACTAGCACAACTATTCAAGCTCACAAAATTACTGAATGTTACAAAATTACTTAACAAGGTAGTAAGACAAATACTGAAAGTTAAATTCTTAAATCTTACAAAATTAATGAGTAACACAAAAGATGAATTACTGGAAGTCTACAAAACTACTAATTAAGGTACCAGGACAATTACTGAATAGTTAAACTATAAAAACTTACAAAATTACTAAGCATTAAACTACAATTAGTGAGCATCAAATTTACTGGTCAAAACTCACTCCACATAACTTGGAACTTCTGAAAACTACCAACTACAGAACAATAGAAAAGATATGGAACCGAAAAAAGGTGCAAGTCAAAACCAGCAGAATGGTAGTTGCCATGAGTGCAAGTCAAATCACTGGAATAATTATTGAACAATTAAGCTACTGAATCTTACAAAATTACTGAATGGTATAGAATGAGGATTATTGAGTAATAAACGGGAAGATTAAAAATTTACTCAGCAAGGTAAGGTAGGAGAAGATTACTTTGCCAAGCTGAAAATTACTCGGAATTGTCACTTTGTGAATCTAAAAAATAATGTACCAGCAAATGAAGCTAATGTATTTGGTCCTTGATAAAAATACTGACATGCACTCCCAAAAATAAAATAGACAACAGAAACAGGTTATGGGATGCTAGAACGGGCATGTGAGTGGTCACTAATTTAGCACAACAATATTTCCCCACATAGATTAACCACCTGACGGATTGACATGAGGTCATATGCACCACTGCTCATGAGCAACCTGCGAAACCAGCCGTAGTTGCCAAATCCAAGAATAATCCCCTCAAACCAAACCGAGTTGCTTGAATCATCTAGTGAACCATGAACAAACACTCAAATCAAACTACAATCCACCGTAAAACGGACGCACATCTAGTAAAAAATGAAGGGAGTATACATCTGGGGTAGATAATAGGGACCATTCAGTGCTCACGAGTACAATCCTGGAAGAAATCATTGAGGATTGCTTGAGATTACAGTTCAAAAGGGGATCGCACCACCACAATCTCTACATAGCACATACCGTTAGTAAGTTGTTTTCATCCATTCGACCGACCGTGAAGTAGATCTGTAGCTATTGATGCTCCACTTGCACAGAAATAGAATAGGAATTCAAGGAAGGGAAACGGGAAGGGAATAGGAGATCACCTGAAGGGAATAAGAAATCACCAGAATAGCAATCCGCTCCAGCTGCGTGTATATGCCTCGCTGCCCTGCGCCCCTGCCCAAGGTCCACGCATTTCGGGAGAAGTGAGGATGGGGAATCGATGCTTGTCAATAAATCGATGTTGAAGCGGAGAGGGGAAGGACGAGATCTTATCAAGAGGCTGGAGGAACTGCCGTTAGGAGTTGTGCTTCGTCCACCCTGCGAAGATCGAGGGCACGCATCGCGCCCCACACGAGAACCTAGGGTTCCACGACATCGAGCCCTCGACGTGCACCCGCGTAACCACAGAATCTGAAGACCATCGCGGGAGCACTCGTCTCCATCACACGCATCGCGCCTCACCTCGCCTCGCCATAGCCCGTCGGCTTCACCTTCGCTTGCCACCAACACCGCCGCCTCGACCTTCCACGATCTCGATCCCATGTCGCGTCGTTGCAGCCAAGGAAGCCGAAGACCATCGGAGGAGTGCTTTTCGCCTTCTCGAGTCGCCGCCTCCCTCGCTCCGACCTGCCTGCTTCGCCCCCGGTCGCCTCTCGCGCCGCCGCGAGTCATGTGGGAGAGGGGGAGGAGGAATGACTGAAAAGTGGGGCCGGATGTGGTGCGGGGTCTTTTATAGGAGGGTGGTGTTGCGGGTGAGTTTAGCGGGGTCACACCCGAACGGGGATGCGGGCCCGATAGCGCGGGGTTGAGTTGGGTTGGTTGGGTCCGATCCAGTCATTCAGATCGGCATGATTTAGTTGGTTTGGCTCGGTAGTTTGGGTCCGGGTGTAGAATAAGTTATTATGCACCCGGGTGTACAATAGTATATATATACCACTCGTTATCGAGGATTCAAAATTATATTCAAATTCGTGATACTATTCAAATTCTGGTTACTATTCACGTTATTGTTCAAATTCGTGTTACTATTCAAATTCGTGATACTATTCAAATTCTGGTTACTATTCGCGTTACCCTGCAATTTAAGAATATTAGGTCGCTTTCAGGCGACTATTAAATTTTCGGTATTATGTGATTAGCTGCTCTAATTTATTCTTTCTTTTTACAGGATCGGGCTCGGTTGGCGAAACCAAATCGACAGACCGGTAAGGTGTGCAACAGATTATTTGTAAAAATCCTACTCGGTACTCACCATATTTCTTGCTAGTTTGTTTCGAAGTAACAAAGTCTTTCCCTACGTTCTCTAGTTACCAGCATATGTGATAAGTTTTTATCGTCTTCTCGAGCAGTCCACCCGTAGGGAACACTTCTCTGCGGCCACACGGTCCTTACTACCCTAATACGAGGTTTAACTTAGGACTACCGCGGAGGTTTCTCCTATAGGATCCCTAGTATAAAAACTCGTCTCATATGAAAGTACTTAGATAAACAAGAGATTTTCAAAGACAACACTACTTCATTTCCACAAACATAGCTTACATATGGTTTTCCCTTCGGGAACCCCCAAACACTTACACACGAAGGGAGGATTACCTTACAAGCGGATATGTTACAGTGGCTTTCTTCAATATAGCTATCTTACAATGGTGGTTTATAACCGGGGATGTGGAGAGGGAGTGCTCTCTAGAGGCTTTCGCTCTTCCCGATGGATGTGGTGCTTGTTCGTGTTCTTCCGAGTGTCTTCTCATCTCGCTACCCGGCGTCTTCTTTTATAGCCGTAAGAGGAGCCTTCAATTATTTAGTGGTACCGGCGCACTCTCCTTATCGTGGCTTGGAATCTTTATCGTGCCAATAATCGGTGTACTACCGGAGGCACCTTCGTCTTCAATTATTGGTCTTGCGTCCTTGCTTGCCGGTTGCTTCGTGATTAAGTCTTCCATATAGTACGCCCGTGTGTCCTTGGTTGTCGGGTTTTAGATGAGGTCTTCCGTTGTCGGGTTTTAGATAATATATATATATATATATATATATATATATATATATATATATATATATATATATATATATATATATATATATATATATTACACTTGTATTTATGTTCAGTTTGCATGATCACCGTATTTATGTACTTAATAATGAACTTGGCAATAATACTAAAAGTAAGGATCCATCGCTTAGTCGCTGTTTTATAGCCTAAAAATCAGCACACTTCTCCGAGCCTTGCATGTCTAGGAGTCCGTTACGTGAACCATTTGACAGTCGAGTCTTGTTGAGCTTTACTTGCTAAGGCTCTGTGCCTATGTTGTTTTATAGGAACTAGGCTTGTCCTAGTTGGCTAGGTGGTGGAGGATGTGGTTATGCACCCCTAGCCACCCAGTGTTCGAGCCCCCACAACCTCGAAATTGGGTGCCTATTTCTGGTCGTTTTCTTCTCCTTAATGAAAAACCACCTAGCTCCTCCTAGGTGTGGTCTCCCTATGTTGTTTTATAGGTAATATAGATGATGCATGTGAGTTGCTCGTGGGTGTACTGCCCTGGACATGCAGATCCCGGAGGGCTAGTCTTCTCACCGGGAAGCCTAGCCTTTGCCCTCGTGCTTGTGTTTGGCTACGTGGTTATCCGTATGGACTCGGATTAATCACCATCGTATGTGTCATCGAGATGCATATTTTTAGACGTTAATTTCGCTTCGCTTCCGTATTTTCAAATTTAAACTTGTTTAATCCGTTGCACTAAACTCCGATGTAAAATGATGTTAATTTCAACTATGTACTATTTGAACTCCGTTTGTTGTTGTATTATGATCCGTGGGTCGGTCTGTCTCAATTGGGAACGAGGAAAGGGGCACCGCCGATGACCGAGAAGATACCGATGATGAGAAAGGCGAGCATACCGGCGAGGCTAGCGGCGACGATGAAGACGAGAAAGCTGCCTTTGATGACTCCTCCGCCGACACCGGCGAAGCTAATGCCGTAGCTGCAGGTGCTACTTCGTGCCCTCCGGATCGAATCTTCGCTCATGACCCTATAGCATGCGAATGAGCTGGTCGACGCCGGCTTGATATCGGGGTATCGCCTTGTTGGTGTACTAAGTGCCGAGGTAGAGTTGCGGTTAGCACACCGAACACTAGTTACGAAATATGCGAAGTGTAAAAGGACAAAAGGTGAGATAACGACGTTCAATAGTAAAGTTAACTTGGTGATTATATGTGTGTTTACAGGCGACCATTGGTCTCCTTCTATAGTCGTGGGGAACCACAACTTTACATGACTCGTTCCGCCTCGACCAACCGCCCTCGGTACGACTAGAAAGCGGCAACCCTAAAGGCAATTCAGACTTCATGACTATCCCGCGCGATTCGTGGCTTGCTTGGGGCCAGTCGGGGCGCACTACGGATGGAGGTGGCACCGAGACCCGTGGCTTCGTCCGTGCACCGATCCAGCAGGCTCGATAACTTCGCCGTCGAGCGATGCCCCGCTTCGCATTGCGCGGTCGGCTCGGCGCTTCACGCCTTCACCTCGCTTCTTCGTCGGGTTACTCGCGCATCCATCAAGTCATGGAGGGATTGGCGTTAGAGAAAAAGGAAAGGCTTGGGCCTCTCCTGCGAGGTGAAAAATACCCGAGGAAAGGTGTGACACGCCTACCTTGCAAAGCAAGAGGGATTGTCGCACAGGACCGCCTCTCGGAGACATTCGACGAAGTGAACGTCGTTGCACACACATCAATGATACATCCACAATTTACATAAACATATTTACGTACATGAGTGACATATTTTACATCTGAAATGTCAAAATCTAGATCATCATATTCATCTTCTAGATTTTGCCTAAAGGCCGCAATAGCATCTTGAGCAGCTTCGATCTATAACGAGAAGAGCAGCTTGCTTCATTCGGTGGCGTCACAAGTACCAACGAGTGAATTCCTTAACTCATTAAACCGGTCTTCGTAAGTATCCGGATGAGCGCTCGCTTTAATAAAATTGAAATCGCGAGTCTTTGACAGAGTCCAAGACCGGATTGTTGCAACAATGTGTCCTCCTCCCGCTGCGGCAATCATTTTGGAGTGGTCCCCGATTCTTTGTGGGACATCCCAAATGGCGCTTTCAAGATTCATGTTATCATCCCATAGAGAGGACAGGCACCACCGCTGGAGTACGCTATCACCGTCTCGCCGCCACGGAGCCGCCTCCGGCCTTCCCTTGTCACGCGCGACCGTGCCGGTGAGCACGTCGTGACCTCCCGAGCATTTCCCCTTCGTTATCGTTGAAAACCATGCACCCGAGCATGACGAACGACGAAGCACCACCGCCGGCCATGGCACTCCGCCGCCCGGCTCGTCACCAGCCACCACCCGATCGGCCGGAGCCCCAGCGACTACCCGATCCACTACCACGGTTGGGATTAGATGGCACCGATACCCCTTCGCCCCGGTCCATGATAGACTCGTAGACCAGGCGTCAACTCGCGGTCAACAAGCACCATAGACCTGGTCCACAGGATTTTCAGATTTAATTTAATTCGAATAAATCTTGTTAAAATGATAGTTTTGCGCTTAGGCTCCTGCAGCTTGCGTAACATTATGTTTAGGTCCTGTTTCTTTCCAAAAGGAGCCAAAAGCTTTATTTTAATTCTGATTTAGTCCTAGTCTTTTGCAAAAAAGCATTTTATTTAATTGCTAAATTACATTTAAGCCCCTAAACATTTTTGTATTAATGTTTTAGCCATTTACCTTTTACATAAACACCCCTAGATTTTCCAATATTTGTGTTTTACCTCTTTTTGCTTAAAACCACTAGCTCTTACACTTTTACATAAACAAACCTAGTGTTTTATAAAATTACAATTTAGTCCTTGATTTTTTATAATTTAATCTCCAACCTTTTCATATTTACAAATAAGTCCCTCCCTTTGCTATTTTTATGTTTAAACCCTTGAAACTTCAAAACCTTGTAACTTTTCGCTCGTAGCTCCGATTTAGACGATTCTTGCACTCATCGAATCATAGCCACATGTACTTTCTTTTAGTAGTATTTTGATAATCTTTTGGTATGGTGTACTGTTCTGTTTTATTAGTTTATTTGTGTGTTTGTTTGCATGTTTGTTCGCGCAACGAAAATAGAAGACAAGCAAATCAAGGATATCGAAGAGCGAGAAGACGAAGACTTAATTAACAGCAAATAGGAAAGAGGCAAGTGTCCTTGACGCATATTGCACCTACTTCTTTCTATCCGAAAGTCGCCTAGAGGGGGGTGAATAGGCGAACCTAAAATTTTCTCGTGAAATAACACAGACGAAAACGTCAAAAACCGGAACTTTCGGTAGGGTACCGGAACTTCCGTGCGAGGTGATAAATGCGGAATTAAACCCTACACAATTCTAGTGATTGCAAGAAAGAAAGGAACAACCCTATGCAATCCTAGGAATTTAACGGCACAAAGGGAAACTAACAAGCAACCTAGTAAAATAAACAACAACGCGCTTAAGTAAAAGAAGGACCACAAGAGACACGGATTTTTCACCGAAGTTCAAGCCCACCAAGGACTCTACGTCTCCGTTGAGAAAGTCCACCAAGGACCGGGCTTCTCTCAACCCTATTTCTCCCTCAAGTCACCACCAAGGTTGAGCTTGAGTTTTTCACTATCAAAGTCCCTTCCGGGACGGGCAATACAAACTTCTCGGGCGTCACCACACAAGTTGGGAGCTCACGAGCACGCCTAGCCGTCTAGGAGCTCAAAGCTCCATAAGTAACAAATCCAAATCACAAGCTTGACGGGAGTGAGGATGCTCAAGAATGGAATCAAGTCTCTCGAACACTTGCTCAAAGTCTCTCACTCGAATCCTAGCTCAAGGATGGAATTTTTGCTTTTGGAGAGGATTTGGAGTGAGTGGAGTGAAGCTCAAGTGTGTGTTGGTTCGGAATGTGCAAGAGTTGTGTGAGTTGGGGTGGAGTGTGGCTTATATACCACAGCTCCAAAAAGAGCCGCTGGTCTGTCTGAAACCTCGCACCGGAACTTCCGATAGCACATCGGAACTTCCGGTATGGTTCGAATTAGGGTTAGATCTGATTTTTGGCCCGCATCGGAACTTCCGGTACCTAGGTTTAGAGTTTGAAAACGGGACCGCACCGGAGCTTCCGGTGTCATATCGGAACTTCCGGTGTGGCATTCCGGAGAGCTCAAAGCTCTCCGTTAGCCTCACTGGAACTTCCGGTACCGTGGACCGGAACTTCCGGTATGGCTTTTCCGGAGAGCAAAACTCTCTGTTAGCCTAACGGAACTTCCGGTACCGGGGACCGGAACTTCCGGTATGGTTTTTCCAGAGAGCAAAACTCTCTGTTAGCCTACCGGAACTTCCGGTACCGAGGACCGGAACTTCCGGTATGGCTTTTCCGGAGAGCAAAACTCTCTGTTAGCTTACCGGAACTTCCGGTACCGGGGACCGGAACTTCCGGTATGGCTTTTTCGGAGAGCAAAACTCTCTCGTTAGCCTACCGGAACTTCCGGCACCACACCGGAGCTTCCGATGGGTCCAGTAAAGAATGGGTTTGGAAGGATTTTCTTGAGTTTGTGAGCATCTCCATTCTTTGCCAAATTTATGATTTGCATCCCTCTTTATAGTACGGCATCCCTATGACTCAAAGCAAAGAAATAAAGCGAGGCACAAGCTTTGAGAGGGGTCTTTTCCAAATTCTCGCTTTTATTGCATTTCACATTTCTTTTCTCCTTTTTGATTGTGCTTGCTACACTTTCATGTTCTTTGGATATTCACTACACACATTCTCATGAAAGCATTGGTCTAAACTTAATTGTATTGATATCAATCATCCAAAATAAAATGAGGGGCCTAGATGCACTTTCAATCTCCCCCTTTTTGGTGATTGATGCCAATACAATTAAATTTCTAAAAAGATGGATAAAAAAACACAACTTGCAAAGATAAAAGATGAGCTCCCCTTAATATGTGCATGAAATTGAATTTCAAAAGTTGGTCTATACAAGATGAGCTCCCCCTTAATATGTGCATGAAATTGAATTTCAAAAGTTGGTCTATACAATACCAAATGCACCCCTTTATCTATGCATCCATAATAAAGAAACCACAAACAATGCAAAAAGGCATTTTATCATCACACAAATGCATCTAAAAGAGAGAAACAACAAATCACCAACCATATCATAAGACAAACCACATAGATAGATAATTAAACCAAGTCTAAACTTATTACAATCATCCATTGTTCAACCCAAACCACTTGTCCATCACGATCACATAGTTCATTACACAATAAAAACGAGATAAGGATAAATAGAAATTTCTTCTCCCCTTTGGCAACACATCACCAAAAAGGAGAAAAGAACCGGAACACCCAAGAGAAGATCACTCGTCATCATCGTCGTCGTCCTCGTCCTCCTCCTCATCGCTCTCCTCCTCATCCTCGGGGCGGGCCACGCCTTGCCTTTCTCATGAGGCGGGATCTGCATGCTAGAGCGTGGAGCTGAAGTGGTGGCCGACGGGACGTCCTCCTCACCGTCATCCTCGGCCGTCTCGTCCCACCTGTCCTCATCATCCTGCGCTGCCGCTCGTGCTGCCATGCCGCCTGCTCGCCGATAGGGGGCCCAAGGATCCTCCCACCGCCTTGGCACTATCGGAGCAAAGTCCAAGGGTAGGGGAGGAGGCTGCTGCTGCTCGCTGAGCAAGCTGAGTAAGATAGCGATGATGGCCTTCATTTATGCGCCGCTGCTCCATCCTCATCTCATAAATGTCCTCACTCGTTAGCTTTGCACATGCAAAAGATCTTCTTGAGGACCGAGCTAACAAAGCCGGACTTGCTGCGAGTCCGGCGAGAGGAGGAGGTGGGAGCATCTCTAGCCGTGGGAGCTGAAGGTGGAGGTGGTGGAGGTGCTGCTCGTCCCACCGGTGATCCTTGAGGCGTAGGAAGAAGAGGGAACTTCTTGGGATGGAGAGAAGGATGGTCTCCATCATGCACAAAGTGAATCCCAACAACCTCGCTGAATCATCTTCATGATGAAAGGAGCAAAGGGCAAGCTGGCCTTGTGAGTGTAGGAGTGATTTATGATGGTCGTCCAAATGTGCTCAAACACACAAAACGGCTCCGCTCCAGGCCGCATGGCACACGGAAGAGTCTTTGCTGTAGCTAGCAAAGAAGATGCATCCCCTATCTTTGGATCCAAAGTCCATCCGAACATGTTGTTCAGGATACGGTAGTAGGGGTGCAGCCCAAAGTGAGTCCCAATTATCACTCCCTTTTGCTTTCCATACCGATCGTCATACATGAACTCCAATGAGGCATCATCGGGTGGATCAAAGACATTGACATTGTTCTTCATTGCATCACCGTGCTCGAACCCCAGAATCCCAACAAACTGTCCATAGGTGACTTGGAATCTGTTTCCATCAAGAGACCAATGCATGATGGAATCTTCTTGACTCTCCTCATCAAACTCAAGCCATAAGGTGGCATAAAATTGAGCCACCAACTCGGTGTTCCAAGTATGCTCAAGTCCCATGATTCCAACTAGGTTCCTAGCAGCACACTCGGACCGGATCTGATCAAACACTCGGGTCATTCTGCCTTGCCATCCACTCCCAATCAATCCACTTCATTCCAATGATCTTGTTCTTTAGCTTCAACACACACTTGTACCACTCAGCTCGTGTGTGATCCCGTAAGCGCACATCATTCACCCTCTCGTCCTTGGGTTTCATCCAAGGGCATTTGCTCTCGTACTTTTGGACTTCATCCCTATAGAAAGGAATGTTGTACCCTGCATCTCCACCGACAAGAGGTGCCCTCATCCGATACTTAACATTTTCCTCGCAAGGGCCGAACGGCGGGCAAGTACCAATGATCTCCACCCACAGGACCACCCTGCTCCTCTTCACTTTCTTCATCACTCGGACACAGGAGCGGGTGGAGGGCGCCTAGCATAACTCTTTCCCTTTCCCTTGCCCTTCCCTTTTCCTCTTCCTTGTCCGACAGCCGCTTGACCCCATACCGCTTCCTATAGCTTGCCGCTTGGCAAGAGGAGGATTGCCCGCATCAAAATCCGGGTCCGAGCCATCGAGTCCGAGTCATCATGACGAGGGGGTTGACGCTTGGTAACGTCTCCTTTCTGCCACGAGTCATCTTACAAGGAAGAAAACATGTGTAAGGAGCAACATACACAATGTGGAAACCTATAGACGCTAAAAAGATGCTAACACAAAGGTTCCTGTCGGAAATTCCGGTACTGGGTGTAACATCCTGGCCCAGGACTTAATAGGATTGATAGAATACTCATGTCAACAAGTTGCAACTTCTTTTCCGAAGCTTATCTCTAAAGAACTCTAAGGTTAAGCGTGCTTGGCCCGGAGCAATTTAGGGATGGGTGACCGACCAGGAATCACTTCCGGGTGTGCATGAGTGAGGACAAAGTGCGCAGAAAAGACTAGTGTTGATATGTGGGGAAATCTTGAGGGCCTATTAAGTTGCCGGATGTAAGCGGGCCCGGTCCGGAGTGGCGGGACGTTACGGATGGTATTAGAGCCGACTCTCGCGGTTTCACGGGCGCGTGTGTCGCACGTGTGCAGGCATGGTGTGCATGGTCGGTGTGGGCCCGGAGTGGTCACACGACATGGCACATGCGGCGCAGTGGACACATGGACGTGGCCAAGAGAGGAAGTTCCTGGCTCGGGGTCGACCGACGAGGACGTCGGTCTTCTAAGGGGTGAGTGTGTAACATCCTGGCCCAGGACTTAATAGGATTGATAGAATACTCATGTCAACAAGTTGTAACTTCTTTTCCGAAGCTTATCTCTAAAGAACTCTAAGGTTAAGCGTGCTTGGCCTGGAGCAATTTAGGGATGGGTGACTGACCGGGAATCACTTCCGGGTGTGCATGAGTGAGGACAAAGTGCGAGAAAAGACTGGTGTTGGTATGTGGAGAAATCTTGAGGGCCTATTAAGCTGCCGGATGTAAGCGGGCCCAGTCCGGAGTGGCGGGACGTTACACAGTGCACGGAACTTCCGATACCCCGGTACCGGAACCTCCGACGGGTTCCTTAACCGTCGGAGGGTGACCGTGCACGGAACTTCCGGTAGCCTACCGGAACTTCCGGTAGGGGTCAACCCTAACCCTAGCAGATGCGAAAAAACACATCTAGCCAATGGATTTACTTCCTAGAAGCATGCTAGTGTTGTAGAACTGCTAGAGAACCATCTAAGCATCAAATATTCCTAGGGATTCAAGGATTCAACCCTAGATCTAGAAGTGAAGGCAATGAAGGAATACCTTCTCCTCTATCTAGGAGCTTGGAGAAGACCGGAGAGGTGAACTTGATGAAGACTTGCCAAAGAGCGCCGCCGGAAGTTGAAGGAGCTTCCGGTTGATGAAGATTCGAGGTTGGGAAGTTGAAAAAGGGGGCCTTTTTCAAATGGGAGTCGTCCCTTTCAAGGGGACGGGCTCCCCTATTTATATTGCCGCCCCGCACCGGAACTTCCGGTAGCCTACCGGAACTTCCGGTGCGGGCTCAAACCCTAGGTCAACATCCCGCATCGGAACTTCCGGTAGCATACCGGAATTTCCGGTGTGGGCATGACACCCGAGGGTGAGCTCCCGATCGGAGCTTTCGGTACCGGGTACCGGAACTTACGACCGGAAGGAAAAATCTCCTGTTCGACCTCCAGTCGGAACCTCCAGTACCCTACCGGAACTTCCGACCGGGAGAAAACGCCGAGCCCCGGTCCCCATATCGGAACTTCAGGTACCCTACCGGAAGTTCCGTAGGGGAAAAACAGAGAGGAAAAGATGAGGTTTTGGGGAGAGTTTTCAAAAATAATTTTGATGGACTAGTGGGATATCTTGACATCATATGATCAGTATACAATCAACAACCAAAGCTATGATCACATTTTGACAAGATTTGACCTATTGGTCAAGAACCAAGAAAAGTTTCCGAAAAAAACCTAGTTAATTTTTGAAAACATGCATTTCAACTTAAGATCCAAGAAGATTAAAACAACAAGCAAATGTGCACGCTTTTACACCACGTTACTAGAGTCAAGTATATTTAGCTCACTCCTTAGATAGCAAAACCGGCTTTCATCTAATGGCTTGGTGAAAATATCGGCCAATTGATTTTCGGTTTTCACATGGCTCACCTCAATATCCCCTTTGATAGAATGATCTCTCAAGAAATGACGGCGGATATCTATATGCTTTGTGCGCGAATGCTCAACGGGGTTGTATGCTAGCTTTATGGCACTCTCATTGTCACATAGGAGAGGAACACGGTTCAATTTGTAACCATAGTCCCTTAGAGTTTGTCGCATCCACAATAGTTGTGCACAACAACTACCGGCTGCAACATACTCCGCTTCGGCCGTGGAAAGGGCAACGGAATTTTGTTTCTTGGATGACCACGACACTAGGGACCTACCCAAAAATTGGCAAGTCCCGGAGGTACTCTTTCTATCCACTTTGTCCCCGGCATAATCCGCATCGGAATAGCCTATTAGGTTGAACTTTGAACCCTTGGGGTACCAAAGCCCTAGGTTGGGTGTGTGCACTAAATATCTCAAGATTCTTTTAACGGCCACCATGTGGCACTCCATAGGAGCGGCTTGGAAACGTGCACACATACACACACTAAGCATGATATCGGGCCTAGATGCACAAAGGTAAAGCAAAGAGCCGATCATAGAGCGAAAAACCTTTTGATCAACCGGCTTGTCTTTCTTGGTGAGGTCGAGATGTCCGTTTGTTGCCATGGGTGTCTTGGCGGGCTTTGCCTTGTCCATGTCAAACTTCTTCAATATATCTTGAGTGTACTTGGCTTGACATAGGAAGGTGCCCTCCTTGAGTTGCTTGACTTGAAATCCTAGAAAGAATGTCAACTCTCCCATCATAGACATCTCGAACCTCTTTGTCATTATCTTGCTAAAATCATCACAAAACATTTGATTAGTAGAACCAAATCTTATGTCATCGACATAAATTTGGCACACAAATATGTCATGATCAAAACGCTTAGTGAAGAGGGTTGCATCGGCTTTGCCCATTTCAAAACCCTTTTTCAAAAGGAAATCCCTAAGGCATTCATACCATGCTCTTGGTGCTTGCTTAAGCCCATAGAGCACCTTATGGAGTTTGTACACGTGGTTAGGATACTTGGGGTCTTCAAAGTCCGGTGGTTGCTCCACGTACACTTCTTCCTTGATTGGCCCATTTAGGAATGCACTCTTCACGTCCATTTGGTATAACTTGAAGTTGTGATGAGTGGCAAAGGCAAGTAGTATTCTTATTGATTCAAGCCTTGCCACGGGGGCATAGGTTTCATCAAAATCCAATCCTTCTACTTGTAAATATCCTTTTGCCACCAATCTTGCTTTGTTCCTTGTTACAACACCGTCTTCATTTTGTTTATTGCGGAACACCCACTTGGTGCCCACAACATTCTTGCCTCTTGGTCTTTCTTCCAATGTCCAAACTTCATTTCTTGTGAAGTTGTTCAATTCCTCTTGCATGGCCATCACCCAATCCGAGTCCTCGAGTGCTTCTTCTACTCTAAATGGCTCCAAAGAAGAGACAAAAGAGTAATGTTCACAAAAATTGCAAACATGAGAACGAGTGATTACCCCTTTTTCTATGTCTCCAAGAATTTGTTCCACGGGGTGATCATGTTGCACACTTTGATGCACTCTTGGGTGTGGTGGATGTGAGCTTGTTTGACCGCCATCTTGTTCAACCTCTTGATCATGCGATGTGGGTTCATCATCTTGTGCTTGAGCATGATCTTCATTACCAACTTCTTGATCTTGATCAACTTGATCATGATTTGTGCATGGTTGGTATTGACTTGAGGGAGGAGGTTGATCTTGATCATTTTGTGGTTCTCGCGGTCTCACATCACCAAGTGCCATTCTTTTGATTGCTTGCCTATGAGCCTCAACATCTGCATTGTTAATAACAACTTGCTCCCCTTGAGAGCCGTTAGATTCATCAAACGTCACGTCCCGTGAGACTTCAACACAACCGGTGGTTTTGTTAAAGACACGATAGGCATGACAGTTTGAACCATACCCAAGCAAGAAACCTTCATCAACCTTAGGGGAGAACTTTGAAGTCTTGGGTTTCTTGTTGAGCATGAAGCATTTGCTCCCAAAAACTCGAAAATACGAGATGTTAGGCTTTTTACCGGTTAGTAGCTCGTATGGTGTTTTCCTTAAGAGTCGATGGAGATACAACCGGTTGGAGGCATGGCATGCGGTGTTGATTGCTTCGGCCCAAAAACGATCGGAGGTCTTGTACTCATCAAGCATGGTTCTTGCCATCTCTATGAGAGTGCGGTTCTTTCTTTCGGCCACCCCGTTTTGTTGAGGTGTGTAGGGTGCCGAAAACTCATGCTTGATGCCCTCCTCATCAAGGTACTCTTCAACTTGAGTGTTCTTGAACTCGGTACCGTTGTCACTTCTTATGGCCTTGATCTTCACTTCAAATTTATTTTGTGCTCTTTTCAAGAATGTCTTGAGTACATCCTTCACTTCACCTTTATCACACAAAAAGAATACCCACGTGAAGCGAGAATAATCATCAACAATAACAAGTCCATATTTGTTACCGCCAATGCTAATGTAGGCAATGGGACCGAAGAGGTCCATGTGTAGCATCTCCAACGGTCTTGTCGTTGTTACAATGTTCTTGGATGGATGTGGTGCTCCAACTTGTTTTCCGGCTTGACATGCACTACAAATTTTATTTTTCTCAAAGCAAACATCCGTTAGTTCAAGGATGTGACCGCCCTTTTGGAGTTTGTGAAGATTTCTCACACCGACATGGGCTAGTCGTCTATGCCACAACCATCCCATGTCGGACTTTGCAACTAAGCATGTGTCAAGTTTTGCTTTATCCGCGGAAAAATCCACAACATAAAGCTTCCCTTTGAGCACACCCTCAAAAGCAATCGAGCCATCACTTCTCCTTGAGACAATCACACCCTTGTCGTTGAACAAGCAATTGTAGCCCATTCCACAAAGTTGTGAGATAGACAACAAATTGAAGTCAACGTTATCCACAAGCATAACCTTCGAAAGTGAATGCGGAAAGGTTAAAGGAATGTTACCATAACCCAACACATATCCCTTTCCGTTGTCTCCGAAAGTGATATACTCATTTCTTTCTTTGCTTGGCTCAAATGATTCGAACATTTTCTTGTCTCCGGTCATATGATTGGTGCATCCACTATCCACCACCCAAGATGAGCCACCGGAGGAGTATTCCTACAAAACAATTTATGCCTTGTTTTTAGGTACCCAAATTTGCTTGCGTCCTCTCACATTAGTAACAAGTCCCTTGGGCACCCACACACAAGATTTGTGGGTCTTGTTGCGTGGCCCAACATATCTTGCATAGACACGACCATGCTTGTTTCTCATTAGCACATAGGTCGCATCAAAATCATTAAAGAGAGCACAAGAGGGGCTAGGCACGTTAGTACGCAAATCACAAATAAGAGAAGATTTGTTAGTGTTCTTGATTTGCTTCTCGTTCTTGGCTTGATTCTTTTGGTGTCCACTCTCCTTGGTGAACTTGATGAACTCGGTGCCATTCTTGTTGATTCTTGCATTGTGCTTGTCACCTTGCTTGTACCCAATGTCATCCTTCACATGTGGTCGTCTCACATTGGTGTAAGAACCCCTTGCATACTCGGCCTTGGCATCATCAATGGCCTTCATTTTCTTTTGTGCTTGGTCTTGAAGCTCTTGCACTTGCTTCTTCAAATCATCAATGGTCTTGATGTTTCTTGTGCAAGCTTCAACATCAATCTTGTGGCACCTAGAGCGCTCATTGCTAGATGGGGGCAAGACGAAGATTGAGAGGAGGTAGTGTTACACATAATTTCCTCAAATTGCACTTTGAGAGAGTTGTGATCCTTTTGCAAGTTATCACACTTCTCTTGAAGTGACACATTTGTGACTTTAAGTGTCTCACTTTTATTTTCAACCATTTTGAGAGACTTTACTAAGTCCTCATTTTTCTTCCTCTCAACTTCTAGGAGCTTCTCAAGTTCAAGCACACTTTGCTTCTCTTGAACAAGCATTTCCTCTTGTTTCTCAAGAAGCTCCTCTTGCCTCTCATTGGTCTCTTTTTCCTGCTCAATAATGTCCAACAAATCAAACATGTTAGGAATTTGAGAACTTCCATTAGCATTTACCTTGGAGCCCTTAGCCATCATGCATTTGTGCCCGGCGTCATCTTCATCATCGGTCAAGCTTCCAAACAAGGAGGAGTTGGTCGGTGTTAGCCCAATAGCAAGTGGTGCAATGCCTCCCTTCTCTTCATCGGATTCCGACTCGGAGGAGGAAGATGATCCATCGGAGTTCCATTCTTGTCCAATGTGTGCTTCACCCCGACGGTACTTTCTATGCTTCTTGTATTTCTTGTCACCCTTCTTGTTTTGCTTGTTCTTGTAGTTCTCCGGACACTCCGCCATGAAGTGACCCTTGTCTCCACAAATGTAGCACTTGTTCTTGGCTTTCCTCAATTTGCTCTTGTCTTGGTCATTTTTCTTGAAGCTTCTTTTTGACATGAGCTTGTTGAACCTTTTCACAAAGAGAGCCATTTCATCATCACTATCATCATCACTCTCCTCAATCATTTTTGCTCCCACTAGCTTTTTCCTTGTCCTTGAGTAGTGCATTGATCCTATTTCTTTGGTCAATTTGCTGTTTTTGGGAGAGCACCTTTCCAATCACTTCATCGTGGTGAAGTATCTAAAACCATCTTTGTCTCTTATGTTGGACACTATGTTGGCATCCCATGCTTGCAAAGCTTGTAGCAACCTTCTATTCACATCCAAGTCCAACACCTTCTCTCCAAGTGCTCTTCTCTTATTTACTATCCTCATCATTCTATCATGGGCTTCTCTTGGCCCTTCATCCGACCTCATGATAAAATAGTTGAAATCTTCTCTAAGCCCTTCTAGCTTAGACTCCTTCACACTATCAATGCCCTCATGAACCAATTCAAGCTTCAACCAAATTTGATGAGCATCCTCCAATCCGGCTATCTTCTCATACTCGACGGGACTAAGTGCGGATACAAGAGCACTAGCCGCCGCCACATTGCACCTTACATTGAACAAGTCTTGTGCGGTTGGTTTGCTTCTACATTCCCACAAGAATCCATTTTGAGTCACATTCCTTACATTTTGATGCATGGAGTCCAAGTGTAGTAGCATCTTTGTTTTCCAATGATCGAAGTATTGACCATCAAAATATGGTAGTCTTCCGGAGCCGGGTCCAATGTGTTCATCCCTTCCATCACCATAGGTGTATGGCGTTTTGTTGTAGCTTATCGGCAAAGCACTAGGCACATCTCCATCCTTGGCAGTTCCTTTTCCACTTCCATTTCTTGTCCCATCCGGTGAACTTTCAATCCTTACTTCACCGGTTGGCCTAGGTGGAGCTTCACCACTACCACTACCACTAGCCGTTGCATCTTTGTCATTCGTCATCTTTAATCTTCAAGCGGTGAGGCTTCAACGAAGATACCCGCTCCGATACCAATTGAAAGTCGCCTAGAGGGGGGTGAATAGGCGAACCTAAAATTTTCTCGCGAAATAACACTAAGACGAAACGTCAAAAACCGGAACTTTCGGTAGGGTACCGGAATTTCCGGTGCGAGGGTGATAAATGCGGAATTAAACCCTACACAATTCTAGTGATTGCAAGAAGGAAAGGAACAACCCTACGCAATCCTAGGAATTTAACGGCACAAAGGGAAACTAACAAGCAACCTAGTAAAATAAACAACAACGCGCTTAAGTAAAAGAGGGAGCACAAGAGACACGGATTTTTTCACCGAAGTTCAAGCCCACCAAGGACTCTACGTCTCCGTTGAGAAAGTCCACCAAGGACCGGGTTTCTCTCAACCCTATTTCTCCCTCAAGTCACCACCAAGGTTGAGCTTGAGTTTTCCACTATCAAAGTCCCTTCCGGGACGGGCAATACAAACTTCTCGGGCGTCACCACACAAGTTGGGAGCTCACGAGCACGCCTAGCCGTCTAGGAGCTCAAAGCTCCAAGAGTAACAAATCCAAATCACAAGCTTGACGGGAGTGAGGATGCTCAAGAATGGAATCCTCAAACACTTGCTCAAAGTCTCTCACTCAAATCCTAGCTCAAGGATGGAATTTTTGCTTTTGGAGAGGATTTGGAGTGAGTGGAGTGAAGCTCAAGTGTGTGTTGGTTCGGAATGTGCAAGAGTTGTGTGAGTTGGGGTGGAGTGTGGCTTATATACCACAGCTCCAAAAAGAGTCGTTGGCTCTGTCTGAAACCTCGCACCGGAACTTCCGATAGCACATCGAAACTTCCGGTATGGTTCGAATTAGGGTTAGATCTGGATTTTTGGCCCGCACCGGAACTTCGGTGGAGTACCGGAACTTCCGGTACCTAGGTTTAGGGTTTGAAAACGGGACCGCACCGGAGCTTCCGGTGTCATATCGGAACTTCCGGTATGGCATTCCGGAGAGCTCAAAGCTCTCTGTTAGCCTACCGGAACTTCCGGTATCGTGGACCGGAACTTCCGGTATGGCTTTTCCGGAGAGCAAAACTCTCTGTTAGCCTACCGAAACTTCCGATACCGGGGACCGGAACTTCCGGTATGATTTTTCCAGAGAGCAAAACTCTCTCGTTAGCCTACCGGTACTTCGGTACCGAGGACCGGAACTTCCGGTGTGGCTTTTCCGGAGAGCAAAACTCTCTGTTAGCCTACCGGAACTTCCGGTACCGAGGATCGGACTTCCGGTATGGCTTTTCCGGAGAGCAAAACTCTCCGTTAGCCTACCGGAACTTCCGGTGCCACACCGAGCTTCCGATGGGTCCAGAAAGAATGGGTTTGGAAGGATTTTCTTTAGTTTGTGAGCATCTCCATTCTTTGCCAAATTTGTGATTTGCATCCCTCTTTATAGTACGGCATCCCTATGACTCAAAGCAAAGAAATAAAGCGAGGCACAAGCTTTGAGAGGGGTCTTTTTCAAATTCTCCTTATATTGCATTTCACATTTCTTTTCTCCTTTTTGATTGTGCTTGCTACACTTACATGTTCTTTGGATATTCACTACACACATTCTCATGAAAGCATTAGTCCAAACTTAATTGTATTGATATCAATCATCCAAAATAAAATGAGGGGGCTAGATGCACTTTCACTATCTCGCACATGTTTGTTTGCATTGCATGAAATATCCTATGTGTGTCATATCCTGTTCCATACTTGTCCTTGTCGGCTTGGTTTGAGTTAGCAATAGCATGGGTACGTCATTGCTTAGCTTACTCGTAATCGGGGTTCGGACAACTACTTAATGCTAAAACTAGATTAATTGCTCACTAGAACCGATCATGAACCGGTAATTCTTTTAGTAATATGGAACATAGGTGATCCAAGCAGGAGGATGTTGATGATGGCGTGGGTATGCACGTGTTCTTGTAAAGAACTTTTGGATGTGGTAGTACCTGCTTGTGATCATAAGGACCGGTTCTTAGAGCGATCCCCTGGGACTTATCATGCCAACACAAGACTTTATGGGAGAGCTTGGCCCAGTAGTTAGGTAAATCTCCCGAGTACCGTATAAAGCCATCCTGGGGCGCGGGGACGGACATGTACGAGCAGGGTAGTCTTATGACCTGCAAGGCACAAGAGGGGGCTTATAGGTGGATAGGTTACTTAAATGTAGTCCCCTATCGGCGAAACCTCGGTTGGTACATACGTACTCGGGAGACTCTAGTTTAGCTTCGTGGTGATCTACCGGCAACGCATCAAAGGAAATGTGCAAGTGGCTAGCTACCACAGCAAAATGGAGACTTTAGTCCACCTTGCAATAGGGGATGGAATCACCGACTTGTGGTATAGTGGTACAACCTCCGTAGAGTGTAAATTGTCATGACAGCCGTGCTCACGGTCGGGAGCGGCCTGGAATCCTCACTTGATTAGGGGGCATGGATGGGTGGTTGGATTGAATGGTGGATCAGTTGACATATCATTTGGTGAAGCTAGATCATGGTTGGAGTCGGGAGAAACCTCACACTTAGTTAATAGGTTGCTTAATTAATAAACTAGACATAGGTGCTTCTATGCAGCTAAACCTCATGTTAGCCTTTCTTGACTTTAGCCAAACAGGTCATATTTTCCCCCACTCGGACGTTGTTGCCTTCCTTTTGTTTGCGAGATGTTGCTGCTGATCGAGCCAATTACAAGGACTGGCCTTGACAAAGATAAGGAGAGAAGAGCTAGGCTTGCGGTCTTCCGGCCGATCGCTCGTGGGAGTTGAAGGACGCCGACGCTTAGATTATTCCGCTGCAATGTAATCTTTTATTTTAGACATACGGGTCCTTGATGTAATTATTTAATCATTTAATAAAGATATTGTTCTTTTACCATATTAATTGTCCTGTGTGCATGAAACTTGATCCTAGGCACGCATACAAGCTGTATTTGGTTTTGTTCATTAAAACCGGGTGTGACAAAAAATATAAAAAATAATATATAAAAAAGAAAAATTTGTGATTTCTATTAGTGCTAAAAGACAAAACAGGATTTTGGCCTGTTTTTGTATCTAGTCTAGTTTGTTGTCTCACCTTGTTTTCTATCCTCCTGCCTTCTTTCTTTCTCGCTGCCATCCTACCTTGCAAAGCAAGAGGGATTGTCACACATGACCACTTCGGGAGACATCCACGAAGCGGACGTTATAGCACATACACATATGATACATTCACAATTTACAAATACATAATCAGGGTACATGAGTAGAATATTTTACATATGAAGTTCAAGTATTACAAGTACATAGAGTTCAAAGTTCGAATTTTACATTACATTAACATACATGCGGAAGCATAAAGTCTCGACGATACACAAAAGTTAAGAAACCATATTAGCCCATAGATATGGTATCACTCCTGAGTCGGTGAAGATGGAACCCACTATAAGGTCCATTCCTTAGGTTCCTCACCTTGCCACACAAACTTACCACAACATCGCAGTATTCGGTCTATGGCACGCCCGAAAAACAAATAAGTGGCAAACCCCGAGTATCTAATATTCTCCGCAAGTCTTACCCGACAAAAGTGGTTTCAAAAACCGACTCCTAGCAAGCCGGGGGCCGGGGGGGGAGGGGGTCCGACCTGGCTTGCTGAAATTAAGTGCAAAAACAACACCTATATAAGTTCTAACTTCATCTTTTAGCCATTTTAAAAGGGTTATAACAAGAATATAAATTTAAGTGAGCAATACCTAGCAATACAAGGTTGTACTTCAACATTTAAATACATCAAATCAGCAAGTATATAATCATATTCACTTCTTACTACGATCCAATCTGCTCGAGACAAGTGGTACCCAATAACCTTGAGGGACGACGATATATATCGATTTACATCCTGTAGGAGAAACCCAAGTACACGACATACGCATCATTTAAGAACACGTATGGCTGCAAGATATCATCGTGACGGTCCGGGTCCTCCCTCCGAGTGTATGTCCCCCTTGCGACCATAGTACTTCGGGTCCAACGCTTAGACCACAAACCCTCCAACCGTCCACAAACCCGTCCATCCACCGTGATCGATATTTTGCACAAAGGGAGGAGAGAACGTCCAACACTACGACACTTAAGTTACATAAGTTTACCAACTCGCATACGAAGGTGCGCACTTGGTATTGTTCAATACTTGCTCGCGGAGTCACAATGAACCGTCCTCAACCGACACGCATGGGGCTATGGCGAACAAGGGCCAACCTTGACACCGCATCCTACACATGCATTTCCCTGTAAGGTCTCCATTTCATAATAATCATGTGAGAGATAACAATTAAGTAAACATATATCGAGAGGTCTTTGTACCACTCGATGTTTTCTACCGATGACTCATCATTTAAGAATACCATTACTACGATAAGGATTATACCTAGAACTGAAATAAGAACACATGCATAAAGGAATAATAATGCAGCTACGATTGTGATCAATTCCTAAACTTAAATGCACAATACATGACATAAACTTATGTGAAGTAAAACCGGAAATTTGTGAAACGTGGATTATGCACCGAGGCTTGCCTTGGGATTGGTCGAAGTTAGTAGTCTCAATGGTGTTCAACTCAACGTTGATCTCCTCGTAGTTGCCTTCCTCGGTCTGGGTTCCTAGATAAATGCAATGAAATGCATGAGCATTATCGAATACATAGATATACACAGAACTTTCTCAATAAATACATATGATGACTACTATATGATCATGAGACGAAAGTGATTATGCATGAAATGACATGCTCACATATGTATGTTGAATAATAACTTAAGTCAAGGGGACAAACTTCTAATTAAGAAAAACAAAATCTAGCAATACATAAGCACATTGCTTAAACTTGAATAGAAGAGATAATTCTCTCCTTAGCTAAGTAAAACATGACACAAAAGAAGCATTTAAACTACTAACTTTCTATTATGACATAGAGCTACACATGGACATAAGTATGCAATGTGTCAAAATAAATATTTACATTCTACCCTACTGCCATGTATAACGATAGAACTCAGGTTGAGCAATGCCATCCATAAATGTAAGACTTTACATGAATTGATATATAAGAAATAGGAAAAAATGCAATGCTAGGTCAAATATTAAGCTTAACAAATTCTAAATTAAGCAAGATGATTCTATATAATAATAATATACATGAGTTTCGGTGGAAATGCATAAAAATATAATAAATAAGGATAACAACTAAGTGCGCAAAAATCTTATGGCAAATATCTAAATAATTTAATTATGGGAACTTATCTATATAAAGCAAGAAATGTTAACCATGATAAAAACATGTATAAATGCATCATCATCATGCAGCAAGAGATGAAATATGTCATAAGAGGTGCATAAGAAAATGTTTGTGATTTTCGCATTTTCCAGGAATTAATTATGAATTTTACAAGCTTAACAAGGTGTTAATGTGTTATTTAGTTTTAATTAAATCTTCACATTTTTGCAAAGAACAATAGGCCAAAAAGTTGACCGATGCAAAGTTCATGTTTCAAGGATTCCAAAATGTTTAAGTTTGCATTTTCCCCATTTTTAATTCAGGAGATATTAATTTTGCAAATTTCCCCAAAGTTCACCGGTATTTATAGAAATGCCATCAGTTCAAAACAGAGCTATACAGAGGCGGACGCGGTGGCGCTCTTGCCGGAGCGACGGCGAGCTCTCGCCGCCGGCCAAACTACTCCGACACCCCTACCTTGCAAAACAATAGGGATTGTTGCACAGGACCATGTCAAGAGACATTCGACGAAGCGAGCGTTCATTGCACATACATCAACGATACATTCACAATTTACATGACATATTTAAATGCGTAGGTAGCAAGTTTTACATGTGACATGTGAGTTATTACAAACCATAAGTTTTGAAATTCAGATTACACATACTTATGTTCGATTTTTACATTACAATAATATACATGAGAGGAAGCGTAACATCTCAACGATAAATATATAACAACTTAGTAGGAAAACCACATCAGCCCATACGACGTGGTTTCACTCCTGGTTTGGTGATGCCGTAACCCACTCCACGGTCCATTCCGGGGCTCCTCACCTTGCCACACAAATTTCCCGCAGCAGCACAGTTGTCGGGTTGCGGGATGCCTGAAATTAATTTAGACGCAAACCCCGAGTATCTAGTATACTCCGCAAGGCTTACTAATATGCAGGGGGTCTGATCAGGCTTGCTGGAAATGCCAAAACAGCACCTATGTACTTCTAAAATTTCATGTTTTAGCCATATTAAGAGGGTTGTCACATGAAAATAAACTTAGTGAGCTTTTCTAACAAAACATAGTTGCAATACATGAAGTAATACTTCAAAAACAACAAGCTTAATAATCATATTCACTTTATTACTACGATGTAATCTGCTCGAGTCAAGTGGTACTCATCATCGCGAGAGACGGCGAAATATATCGATTTACATCCGAAAGTGCATCTAGGCCCCTCATTTTATTTTGGATGATTGATATCAATACAATTAAATTTGGACTAATGTTTTCATGAGAATGCGTGTAGTGAACATCCAAAGAACATGAAAGCATAGCAAGTATGATCAAAAAGAAGAAAAGAAATGAGAAATGCAATAAAACAAGAAATTGGAGAAGACCTATCTCAAAGCTTGAGCTTCTCGTTTTTATCTTTGCTTTGAGTCATAGGGATGCCGTACTATAAAGAGGGATGCAAATCACAATCTTGACAAAGAATGAAGATGCTCACAAAATTCAAGAAAAACCATCCCAAGCCTATTCTTTCGGGACCCATCGGAAGTTACGGTGTGGTATCGAAAGTTCCGGTAGGCTAACGGAGAGTTTGAGCTCTCCGGAATGCCATACCGGAAGTTTCGGTCCCCGGTATCGAAAGTTCCGGTAGGCTAATAGAGAGTTTGAGCTCTCCGGAACGCCATATCGGAAGTTCCGGTCCCCGGTACCGGAAGTTCCGGTAGGCTAACAGAGAGTTTGAGCTCTCCGGAAAGCCATACCGAAAGTTCCGGTCCCTCGGTACCGGAAGCTCCGGTAGGCTAACAGAGAGTTTGAGCTCTCCGGAATGCCATACCGAAGTTCCGATAGGACACCGGAAGCTCCGGTGCGGCCCCATTTTCAAACCCTAAACCTACGTACCGGAAGTTCCGCTGCGGGCCGAAATCCGAGATCTAACCCCAATCTAACCATACCGAAAGTTTCGATATGCCATCGGAAGTTCCGGTGCGGGTCGTTCGGACAGAGCCAACGGCTCTTTTGGAGCTGTGGTATATAAGCCACACTCCACCCGTCACTCACTCTCTCTTGCACATTCCGAACTCCAATACACTTGAGCCACACTCCACTCACTCCAAATCCTCTCCAAAAGCAAAATTTCCATCCTTGAGCAAGGATTCAAGTGAGAGACTTTAAGCAAGAGATTGAGAGACTTGATTCCATTCTTGAGCATCTTCACTCCCGTCAAGCTTGCGATTTGGATTTATTACTCTTGGAGCTTTGAGCTCCTAGACGGCTAGGCGTGCTCGTGAGCTCCTAACTTGTGTGGTGACGCCCGAGAAGTTTGTTTTACCCTTCCCGAAAGGGACTTTGATAGTGGAAAACTCAAGCTCAACCTTGGTGTTGACTTGAGGGAGAAATAGGGTTGAAAGAAACCCGATCCTTGGTGGACTTTCCCAACGGAGACGTAGAGTCCTTGGTGGGCTTGAACTTCGGTGGAAAATCCGTGTCTCGTGTGCTCCCTCTTTTACTTAAGCGCTTTGTTGTTTACTTTACTAGGTTGCTTGTTAGTTTCCCTTTGCGCTTTTAAATTCCTAGAATTGCATAGGGCTGTGCTTTCCTTCTTGCAATCACTAGAATTGTGTAGGGTTTAATTCCGCAATTTTCACCCTGCACCGGAAGTTTCGGTGCAACCTCTTGACGTTTTTGTCTTAGTCTTATTTCACAGAAATTTTTAGGATCGCCTATTCACCCCCCTCTAGGCGACTTTCAGTTGGTATCGGAGCGGGTATCTTCGTTGAAGCCTCACCGCTTGAAGATTAAAGATGACAAATGACAAAGATGCAACGGCTAGTGGTAGTGGTAGTGGTGAAGCTCCACCAAAACCAACCGGTGAAGTAGGTAATGAAAACTCACCGGATGAAGCGATTCTCAAGGCAAGAAATGAGAGTGGAAAAGGAATTGCTAAGGATGGAGATGTGTTTAGTGCGTTGCCAATACACTACAACAAGATGCCATACACCTATAGTGATGGAAAGGATGAGCACGTTGGACCCGGCTCCGGAAGACTTCCCTATTTCGATGGTCAATACTTTGATCATTGGAAAACAAAGATGCTCCTACACTTGGATTCCATGCATCAAAATGTGAGGAATGTCACTCAAAATGGATTCTTGTGGGAATGTAGAAGCAAGCCAACCGCACAAGACTTGTTCAATGTAAGATGCAATGTGACGGCGGCGAGTGCTCTTGTGTCCGCACTTAGCCCCGCCGAATATGAGAAGATAGCCGGATTGCAGGGTGCTCATCAAATTTGGTTGAAGCTTGAATTAGTTCATGAGGGCATTGATAGTGTAAAGGAGTCTAAGCTAGAAGGGCTTAGAGAATAGTTTAACTACTTTGTCATGAGGTCGGAAGAAGGGCCAAAGGAAGCACATGAAAGAATGATGAGGATAGTAAACAAGAGAAGAGCACTTGGAGAAAAGGTGTCGGATTTGGATGTCAATAGAAGGTTGCTACAAGCCTTGCAATCATAGGATGCCAACATAGTGTCCAACATAAGAGACAAAGATGGCTTTAGATATTTCACCACCGATGAAGTAATTGGAAAGGTGCTATCCCAAAAACAGCAAATTGAACAAGGCAATAGGATCAATGCTTTGCTCAAGGACAAGGAACGAGCTAGTGGGAGCAAAAGTGATTTAGCTCTAAATGCCGAGCAAGAAAAGAAAAAGAAAGTGGTTGAGGAGAGCGATGATGATAGTGATGATGATATGGCTCTCTTTGTAAAAAGGTTCAACAAGCTCATGTCAAAAAGAAGCTTCAAGAAGAATGATCAAAACAAGAGCAATTTGAGAAAAGCCAAAAACAAGTGCTACATTTGTGGAGACAAAGGTCATTTCATGGCGGAGTGTCCGGAGAACTACAAGAACAAGCAAAACAAGAAGGGTGACAAGAAGTACAAGAAGCATAGAAAGTATCGTCGGGGTGAAGCGCACATTGGACAAGAATGGAACTCCGATGGATCATCCTCCTCCTCCGAGTCGGAATCCGATGAAGAGAAGGGAGGCATTGCATCACTTGCCATTGGACTCACACCGACCAACACCTCCTTGTTTGGAAGCTTGACCGATGATGAAGATGACACCGGGCACAAATGCATGATGGCTAAGGGCTTCAAGGTAAATGTCAATGGAAGTTCTCAAATTCCTAACATGTTCGACTTGTTGGACATCATTGAGCAGGAAAAGGAGACTAATGAGAGGCAAGGGGAGCTTCTTGAGAAACAAGAGCAAATGCTTGTTCAAGAGAAGCAAAGGGTGCTTGAACTTGAGAAGCTCCTAGAAGTTGAGAGGAAGAAAATGAGGACTTGGTGAAGTCTCTCAAAGTGGTTGAAAAAGATAGTGAAACACTTAAAGTCACAAATGTGTCACTTCAAGAGAAATGTGATGACTTGCAAAAGACTCATAATTCTCTTAAAGTGCAATTTGAGGAAATTAAGTGTAACACTACTTCCTCTCAATCTTTGTCTTGCCCCTCATCTAGCAATGAATGTGCTAGGTGCCACAAGGTTGATATTGAAGCTTGCACAAGAAACGTCAAGACCATTGATGACTTGAAGAAGCAAGTACAAGTGCTTGAAGAACAAGCACAAAAGAAGGTGAAGGCCATTGATGATGTCAAGGCCGAGTATGCAAGAGGTGCATACACCAATGCAAGACGGCCACATGTGAAGGATGGCATTGGCTACAAGCAAGGTGACAAACACAATGCATGAATCAACAAAAATGGCACCGAATTCATCAAGTTCACCAAGGAGGGTGAACATCAAAAGAAGCAAGTCAAGAAGGAGAAGCAAATCAAGAACACTAATAAATCTTCTCTTATTTGTAATTTGCGTACTAACGTGCCTAACCCCTCTTGTGCTCTCTTTAATGATTTCGATGCAACCTATGTGCTAATGAGGAACAAGCATGGCCGTGTCTATGCAAAATATGTTGGGCCACGCAACAAGACCCACAAATCTTGTGTGTGGGTGCCCAAGGCACTTGTTACTAATGTGAGAGGACCCAAGCACATTTGGGTACCTAAAAACAAAGCTTAAATTGTTTTGTAGGAATACTCCTCCGGTGGCTCATCTTGGGTGGTGGATAGTGGATGCACCAATCATATGACCGGAGACAAGAAAATGTTTGAATCATTTGAGCCAAGCAAAGATAGAAATGAGTACATCACCATTGGAGACAATGGAAAAGGCTATGTGTTGGGTTATGGTAACATCCCTTTAACTTTTCCGCATTCACTTTCGAAGGTTATGCTTGTGGATAACGTTGACTTCAATTTGTTGTCTATCTCACAACTTTGTGGAATGGGCTACAATTGCTTGTTCAATGACAAGGGTGTGATTGTCTCAAGGAGAAGTGATGGCTCGATTGCTTTTGATGGTGTGCTCAAAGGAAAGCTTTATGTTGTGGATTTTACCGCGTATAAAGCAAAACTTGACACATGCTTAGTTGCAAAGTCCGACATGGGCTGGTTGTGGCATAGACGACTAGCCCATGTCGCTATGAGAAATCTTCACAAACTCCAAAAGGGCGGTCACATCCTTGGACTAACGGATGTTTGCTTTGAGAAAAATAAAATTTGCGAGTGCATGTCAAGCCGGAAAGCAAGTTGGAGCACCACATCCATCCAAAAATATAGTGACAACAACAAGACCGTTGGAGATGCTACACATGGATCTCTTCGGTCCCATTGCCTACATTAGCATTGGCGGTAACAAATATGGTCTCCTCATTGTTGATGATTATTCTCGCTTCACGTGGGTATTCTTTTTGTGTGACAAAGGTGAAGTAAAGGATGTACTCAAGTCATTCTTAAAAAGAGCACAAAATGAATTTGAAGTGAAGATCAAGGCCATAAGAAGCGACAACGGTACCGAGTTCAAGAACACTCAAGTTGAAGAGTACCTTGATGAGGAAGGCATCAAGCATGAGTTTTCGGCACCCTACACTCCTCAACAAAACGGCGTAGCCGAAAGAAAGAACCGCACTCTCATAGAGATGGCGAGAACCATGCTTGATGAGTACAAGACCTCCGATCGTTTTTGGTCCGAAGCAATCAACACCGCATGTCATGCCTCCAACCGGTTGTATCTCCATCGACTCTTGAGGAAAACACCATACGAGCTACTAACCGGTAAAAAGCCTAATATCTCATATTTCCGTGTTTTTGGGAGCAAATGCTTCATGCTCAACAAGAAACCCAAGGCTTCAAAGTTCTCCCCTAAAGTTGATGAAGGTTTCTTGCTTGGGTATGGATCAAACTCGTCACGCCTATCGTGTTTTCAACAAAACCACCGGTTGTGTTGAAGTTGCACGGACGTGACGTTTGATGAATCTAACGGCTCTCAAGGGGAGCAAGTTGTTATTAACAATGCAGATGTTGAGGCTCCTAGACAAGAAATCAAGAGAATGGCCATTAGTGATGTGAGACCGCAAGAACCGCAAAATGATCAAGATCAACCTCTCCCCTCAAGTCAAGACCAACCATGCACAAATCATGATCAAGCTGATCAAGATCAAGAAATTGGTAATGAGGATCATGCTCAAACATAAGATGTTGAACCTACATCACATGATCAAGAGGTTGAACAAGATGGCGGTCAAACAAGCTCACATCCACCACACCCAAGAGTGCACCAAAGTGTGCAACGTGATCACCCCGTAGAACAAATTCTTGGAGACATAGAAAAGGGGTAATCACTCGTTCTCGTGTTTGCAATTTTTGTGAACATTACTCTTTTGTCTCTTCTTTAGAGCCATTTAGAGTAGAAGATGCACTAGAGGACTCGGATTGGGTGATGGCCATGCAAGAAGAATTGAACAACTTCACAAGAAATGAAGTTTGGACATTGGAAGAAAGACCAAGAAGCAAGAATGTTGTGGGCACTAAGTGGGTGTTCCGCAATAAACAAAATGAAGACGGTGTTGTGACAAGGAACAAGGCAAGATTGGTGGCAAAAGGATACTCACAAGTAGAAGGATTGGATTTTGATGAAACCTATGCCCCCGTGGCAAGGCTTGAATCAATAAGAATACTACTTGCGTTTGCCACTCATCACAAGTACCCCGTACCGGAAGTTCCGACAGGGAACCTCCTGTTAACATCTATTTAGTGCTCCTTCTAGTCATTGACATTGTGTATGTTGTTTCTTACACATGTATCGTCTCTTGTCGGATGACTTGTGGCAGGAAGGAAACAATCACGAAGCGTCTATCGAGTCTTAAACTCGGCACTAGAACTACCCGGTCCCTCACGAGTGTGGAATTCGATGGTGCAACACACGGAACACACAAGAACACGCGATTTTAGACAGGTTCGAGCCCCTCGAATTGAGAGTAATACCCTACGTCCTGTATGTTATGTATTGCCTTTAGCGGATTGCTAATTGCTAGATCTCGGAGAGTTTTTTGGGGGTCCCTGCTCCGCCTTATATATCCGGGGAGCTAGGGTTACATGTAGAGTCCTATTGGATTACACGAATTACATATATGGGAGTTCTATCTCTAGCTTTCTTTATTGATTCAGAGTCCTAACGGACTACAAATCACTCCTTAACTTGCTTCTCAAGCCATTGTACGCCGGTCTTAATATCCGCCTTGTTTCCATACCGGTATACGGGATCTTCTGCTACCCTAGACCGGTCGGTGACCAGTCCGTTGACTATTTCCACCTTCTTTATCTTCATTAGTTTGTTACCATGTCTCCGCGTATCCATTCCTTTACCATATGTATACCCATAAGGCAAGTATACGACAGCAGCCCCCGAGTAATTTTTGATTTAACCTTGAATAAGACCGACCAGTCTTCCGCATGTTGGTCTTGATTCCATGGTAAAATTAAAAAGAACTCTAATCTGCTGCAATCATTTTTCTTTCTTCAAAGCGCTTTTAAGAAAGCCCAAAAAATTAGTGTTTTCACCCTTCATATCACCTAATTAGGTAATCTCTGCATACTCTTTTCTCGGTGCACCGACTAGGTGCACCCAATTGGGTATAGCCCCGACTCTTGGATCATTTGAACTCCTTTCAAATAATGCAAGAGTCCACTAGTTGATTCTTCATTATTTCCTTCATATGCAATCTTTAGAGACAGCTCCATTGAATTTTCCATTATTTTTCAACTCCCGCGATTATTACGGACCGCTCTCGAAGTATGGTGCACCGATCAGGTGCACCTAATTAGGTATAGCTCCCGACTCTTGTATCATTTGAGAATCGCAAATAATACAAGAGTCTTTCTCGGAGAGACTATGCTTTATTATCTTTCATGAAATCACATACCTCTTAGCAATTTCTGCCAAGAACACATTTATCGGACCGGTCTAACCAGTCATATCACATTTAACTAAAATTTCTGGTTGATCGGACCAGTTTATTCCCCATATTCTCACAGCGACTCGAGTCTCCAAAGCCTATAATCAGCCGGATGATTAACACCCACAGCCTAAGGCATCTATTATCACCGAGTTATGTAAAGTCTAACTCTTTCATACTACTAAATTATGAAATTCAGTATTACTTTAATTCCCATCTGAAAACTTCCATATTTCAGACCGCCTTTTATTTCACAAAAAGCATGATGGCTTACTCTTATGACCGTTAGGTCATAATTAACGCAAATAACAGATCTTTAATATCCTTATGGCCGTTAGGTCATAATCGCATAGTTATGGCATAAATCATTAACGGTAAATCCAACGGGCCTCTCAAAATAGCCCAATAACTTTTCAGCCCTCGGGCCCATCCCAGTGCCTATAAAAAGAAACGAAAGGTCGACCTAGGTCAAACCCATTCCCGAAAGCTCGTACGCGTCCGCCATTTGCCCTTGTTCTTTCTCTTCTTCCGCACAAACCAATCACAAATTTTCTTTTTCCATCTCTCGGGATGGGTAAGAAGAAATCCACCGCCAACCCCGCATCTTCTTCCTCTCGTTCCTCGCGATCAACTTCCATTTTGCGTTCGGGATCTAGGTAACAGCAAGGTCACCGAAACATCTCTCAATGAGGCAGTTCGTGACGGTTACCTTCCTCCTCAACCAATTCTAAATTGGAGCGTCCCTTCTCCTGGGCAAATCCCATGGGGAATAGATGATTCTCAACAATTAGTTTTTAAAGCTTTTTTCCTCCGTGGCCTTGATCTCCCTTGCTCGTTCCTTTTTAGGGGACTTCTTTTCTTTTACGGATGGGAGTTAGTGAACCTCAATCCTAACTCCATCCCGCAGATCGCTTTTTCATCCACCTCTGCGAAGCCTTCCTTGGAGTTCTCCCTCACTTCAAGTTATTCCACTATCTGTTCCAAATTCGTCCACTTCCCTCATCGGACCGCCAAGCTACAGTTGGCGGAGTAGGAATTCAATGCTCGGAGTGCAGACGAATATTTTTCTATTTCTTTGAACAAAAGCATAGCCCATTGGAAAAATGGATGGTTCTTCCGTGATAATCCCCAGCCTGCACTTCCTCCCTTCAGCGCTAAGATAGCCAAAAATTTCCCTACCGCAGATACTAGGGAAAAACTTAAAGAAGACAGTGAAATCCTTTCACTCCTGGCTTGCATTAGATATTTAAAGGATGTCGAGGCGTCACCGCCGAGACAGTCCTTTGGAGCTTCATAGTGCGAGGAGTTCAACCACTCAAAAGGCAAGAGCACCCGAGCATGGTGTTTCGATGAAGACACTCGCCATGCCATTGGATGGAACCCTTCTTCCCGACAAAGAGCGGTTAGAAGCCCGCATCCGTTGACGTCAAAAGTCGCCAACACACCGTCGTCCGGAGAGTCCACCGAAACCCCGGCCGACGCAGGGCCCCGTGCTCCCAACGGACCGGCTCGGCTCGCCGATGTTCGTGTGCGCCGGTGCGTGCGCGATGGTTTTCCTGCAAACCAACAAAGACAATAAAAGGTGTAAAATTCCAGGTCATCGGTCCGGATAGACCGATGTGCGGCCGGGCCGACTCGGCGTAAGATAGACAAAATCGGCCATCGATCGGGAGCAGCACGGCCCATCCATTTATGTATTAAATGCCAGTGCAAACGAATCTGCGATACAAACGATACGAAATCGGTCGACGCTATAACATGCGATCGGTGGCTAGCAGCCGATTCCGTCGGTAAACGATCACATCATTAAGACTTTGCAGGGATGCATTATCGGATAAAATGTAAACAAGGTAATTATTAATGGGATGTAATTAATTTGGTAGTAAGAAGATGGTTTAATCATCAATCGGATCAATGAATCGGCCGATCGAGCATCCGACCGATTTTGCCATTGATTATAGTAGTGAATTATTTAGATCTATCTAAATGTATAATGATGATCAATGAAATTGTACTAATAACTCGGGTCCAAAAGCAGCTTTAACGGATTTAATTAATTGAACATAAAACAGCTTAATGAACGTGATAAGCAATCGGCTAAACACTCCGAAAGAACAAGTAAGACAAATACAACCACACATATCCCAAATCGACCGACCGCTCCAACAGACAAGTCAATCGATGGCACGCGGTCGGACCAGATCTAACGACCGCGCACGCCCGCCGATTCAGGACAAGCACAATCATAAACGTCTTAACTATGAAAGTAAGTCTACACCCTAGCCAATCGGCTGCATGCGCCTAGGACAAGTCAACTATCGCAAAGGCAAACACAGGACACGTCAACCGAATCCGCACGATCGAATCGGCCAAGATGTAAAAGAATTCTCATAGCGGCTATCGTGATTCGAACGACCGGATCCGAGCCAATCGGCGCCGTGAGCAAAGGCTGGAACGGGGAGGCAGGACAAGTCAAACTACCTCCACCACGAGCCCGACCAGGTCAACTTGACTCATCCCGGCCGATACTCACTACGCCGATCGAAAACAGATCCGGTCGCCGGATAACTAGCAATTAAGCCATCTAATTACGAACAATGCGCCGAGAATTAGACAACATAATTACCTTGTCAAGCCAACGTGTTGTCGACCGGAGCCCCGAAGATCCCCGCGCGAAAACAAGTAAAGACTTGACAGAAAATTAGGGTTTGGCGATGCGCCGAAAGTTGTATTGGATGTGAATCGAGTTTACATGTTACATCCGAGTATGTATTTATACTCGGCAAAAAGAATCCTATTCGGACCCTCCTCGGGCCGATTTCCTAACCGACTAGAATCCTTTTTCCAAAACTAACTATTATTTCTAATTTTATAACGTGGGCCAGGCCCATCAATGTTGTGCTCTTCTCGTTGGCGTCCGCGCACGATTCCCGGAGAGACGCGCCTTTTACTCGCCTAAGCGGCCGTCGGCCTTCTCGCCCACCGGCCCCTTTTTACCTATAGTCGCCGACAATGGGTCCCTTGGTCAAAAACCGGCATCAACACATGTCCCCCGGTCCGGGGTATGCAACGCATGCGTCGGACCGATTTATCCTCTTTTACTCGCGCCGGTTTTATCGCCCGTCACCTCTTCATAAAAGCCGTGGTGACCCCCGGTCATTCCCCATCCGTTTCCTCTCCTTTGGCTTTCATCTTCCCCTGCTCTAGCGACCTTTGCCCTTTTCGAGCCTTTTCAACTCCCCACCGCGCCGCCGTCGTTTTCTCTCCCGGTGACCATGAATCCCACTCGTTGCTGCTGCTGCGCCGCCGCCGCCGACCGAGTCGTCGCCACCACCAACGCCGTTCCGGAGGTAATGTACATTCGGGCATCCCTCTTCTCTACTTTTGCAATTTTCTTTGTGTTCTTGTTCTTGTTCATTTTCACAATCTATCTTCTTTCCGTCTTGTTTCTCATTTTAGCCCTATTCCTTGTTTTTAGGAGATCCGGAACCAAATCGTCATCCCTTCTAACATCCCGACCCATTTCTTCTTGGGCCCCATGGGCGATCCGGACCCCACGGATCTCATCTCGTGCCGAAACGAACCGGGTCCCGTTTCGGCAACAATCTCCATTATCGGCCGAGTGGTCCAAAGAGCTTTAGGTCATGGCCGACTCCCGTCGCAGGGTGGCGGGATTGGTATAACCGGTATCGGCCGCCCATCGCCAAGGTTGGGCAAATATCGGCATCGCCCATGCCATCAAACTCTCTCTAGCCGATCACCACAAGAACGAACCATTGCTAGCGGCCGCTTCTTATCTCTCGGTCGATGCCCCGAATCGCTTCATGTTCGGGCACGGCCCGGCTACCATGACCCTCCCGGACACGGTCATGTTGGCCGATTTGAATATCACGGCGGAGGCCACCCCGCACGCCATCCGCATCAAGTCCACCCACCGGATCAATCCCAAGGACACCAGGGGTTGGAAGGTCTATATCCGGACCTACAACAAAGGGCACGGCTCGGCCGATCGCCGCGAGCACGTTGCTTTCCTCAACATGTGGCTTGACCACTTTTTCTTCTCGTGGGGTCAACGTAAGCCCCACAAACAACTTCCCGCCGATGGCCGATGTATCGGCCGACAGCCTATGCCCTTCCTATGGGCAAGTATCTTCCGGGATCGGCCTACCTCCTCCTTCACCAGGTCTCGGTGGAGTTGCGCTCCGGCCGATCAGCCAAGAACCCGGGAGGCCCTTGGTGGTTCATCCAAATGTGGTTGTCCCTTCATACCACCAAGGCCATCGATCCGGACCTCGGTGTCCTCACCTTCCCCGGCAATCATGCCGAATCGGCCACGCCCGATCCAGCCGATGTATCTCTTTCTGGGAAGCGTTGTCCATGGCACCGGGGCGGCCATGCCGGATGACACCTTGGCATATTGGTTCGCCGCCCTCTACAAGGGCCTCAACAACGAAAGTACGGATTGGTACCCGTACATTGATTTCTTCGAGAAGGGGTATGACACTCCTTTCCCGATCGACCCTACCTTCCCGACGGCCGACGCGGAAGCGGTCAAGATCTTTACCACCCGCCTCCGCCCTCGTCCGCCGCCGACGGGACTCATTGCCGGGAGCAAGGCTTTCGCTCCTATGAGTTCTACCACCCGTCGGTGGCGGCCCGCCAACTCGGTTTCGCCGCTTGCCCCCGCCTCTTCTATGTGGGGCAAATAAAGGCGCGATCCGTCGTTGACAACGCCATCCAGTGGAATTGGCTCGTCGGCCGCACCGCCGATGTCATCACCGGTGACTTAACCGGATTTTCCCGGTGCCTCGGAGTACCCGCCTTTTCGACCGTTGGTGGGGCGAATGGAACCGGCACCTCCGCAGCCGGAACACCGCCTCCTTCTTCTCCGGCTTAGTCCCGACGGAAGCTTTCGCCGAGGTACGTGTAGCCGATTTATTTTTATAAGGCCGATTTTGTTGACGAAATCGGCCGCTCCAAATGCTCACCCTTGTATATTCCTTTTCGACCGGACACGGAGGAACCGCCGACCCGGAGTATCGTTGGCCGGCCAATTGCATACTTGATGCCGAGCCCAATTGTTCCAAATATCGGCTTCACCGATCGCACTCCCGCCCAAGCTTTTGCGGCGATGAGTCGAGGGCACCAGCTGCCCGCAAGGCCAAGACCAAAACGGCCGCCATCGTAAAGAGGAAGGCTAATGTGCCGGCCGCAAGGCCGACCCAAGCCCCGAAGCGCCACCGCGCGCCGTTAAAGCAGCTCGCGCGCCCGTCCGACCCGGACTACTTCAGCGAACCATCTCCGCCGCGTCAGGTTATTATTGCATGATCGCCGATTCCCTCTTTACTTTACATAGTCTAACTATGAGTTCTTTGCAGGAATCGGCGGTTCTTCCTCCTCGTGCCCGGACACCGACGCCCGATAGGCCGATCCGCCTATCAACTCCCCCGGCCAGGACGCCGACACCCGAAAGGCCGAGCCCCGTAGCTCCGGAATCGGCGGTTGTACCAAGCCGGGCCGATCCAAATCTTGCGGAGAGCTCAACTCGCTTGGATCGGCCTCGCGTCTTCCGAGGTCGCCGCTGAAACCGAACAAGCCGGCCGCGTGTCACCTCGCGGCTTTTCCCAAAGGCACCGCTGCTAACGAAGAATCGCCGGCCAGGAGCCGCCCGCGGCTTCTCCCGTAGGCACCGCTGCCGATGAGCCCGCCGATGAGCCCGCCGAAGTTGAACAAGCTGGCCATGTGCCCGATGCTGCCTCCGAGGATGCTGCCGGTGAAGGGGGATCGGCCGGCCGAGAGCTGATTGAAACATACGAACCTCGTAGGTTCAATGGCCCAGCCGATAGACGTCCGGCCGCTTCGCATCGACGCTTCACGTGTTTGTTTTTACTATCTCCCTTTTATTTTCTTGATTGCTTCCGATTATTAACTTCATCTTATTCTTCTTGGTATTTCGTGCACTCGGCTTCCCTCGTCCCGCGCCGATTTTAATATCTTCCTCCGGTCTTACCACCATGAACGAAATCGCGCGCAGTGCTCGAGGCCTCTTCGGTCGATCGCTTGGTGGCCGATGCACAACCCATAAGGGCCCGGTACTTGGAGGTCCGGCCCGACCTCCCGAGGATGTGCGCGATGCTCGCATCGCGTGGCATACATGGAGTATTGGCAAATGGACTTCACTCGTGCCCGGCCGGCGTTTGGCTCGCCATGCGGAGCAGCAGCAAGCTGCGCTACTCGCCGATAACTCTATCAAGCGCTCCGAGGAGGAGGTCCGTAAGACCCAGGAGATGCAAGAGCAACTCTCAAATCGGCAGGATGAACCGCAAGCAATCAACCAGGAGATTGCCGATTTGAGAGCATCGCCGGCTCTCAAGGAGGAGTCGGCGGCGGCCTTGGAAGCTACTATTGCACGCTTGTCGGCCGATGTGGCGGCTCAGCAGAAGACGACGGACGAAGCCATTCAAACGGCCGAGAAGATGGTCGCCGCGGCGCAAGCCGATATCGGCCCCATCGAGGATGACCTATTGGTCATGGCCAAACTCGACTCCACGCCGGCCCGCGCACTATCTCGCTGTCCAAGACTTCCCGTCCCGCGCCGAGGCCGTTGACTATGCTTAGGTGTAATAGGATTTTGAACAAAGTTTTGGTTGTAAACATTTTTTTTGCACTAAGGGCGATATACAATCATATCGGCCATCCGAAGGCGATGTTCAAACATCGGCTAATTTATCGGTGACTCCTCCGTTTTACTTTCATATATTTTTTGGGCTAAGGGCGATACTCTCGCATCGGCCGTCTCAAGGCGATGTGCATCGACATCGACTATAGTCTCTTTTAGGCCGAACACTATGAGTTAATCCAAATGCTAGGATAATACTCGCTTCAAATACTTTCCATTAAGTGCTCGGCCGAATTCTTCCCCTTCTAACTCTTTCAAAATATATGCATTACCCGGTGCCGATCGGCTAATCAAATAAGGTCCTTCCCAATTAGGCGACCATTTGCCAAACCGATTATCCTTCACACCGATCGGCATCCTAAGCTTCCAGACCAAATCGCCCTCTTTAAACTCGTTTATGCACAACCTTCTTATCATAATGGCGGGCGACCCTTGCTTTATTCTCGCTCTATTTTCTCCAATGCATCCAGCTGATTTTGTACTACATCTTCTAATTCATCCATCATCAATCCGTAGTACTGATCGGCCGAAAGCTTTTGTTGCAACTCAATCCTTCCGGAGCCGATAGCTGTCTCCCATGGCAATACGGCTTCGTGCCCATATACCAGCTGATACGGCGCAACTTGCATAGCTCCATGCCGTGACATACGATAAGCCCACAAAGCGTCCATCAATTTCATGTGCCACTTACGAGGATACTCTTGTATTTTCCGCTTGATTAACTTGATCGGACTCTTATTCGCCGCTTCAGCTTGTCCATTGGCTTGGGCATAATACGGCGATGAATTAATCAACTTAATTCCCATTTCATCAGCAAAAGATTGAAATTCGTCCGACGTGAATACTGATCCCTGATCTGTTGTGATTGTCTCTGGAATCCCAAACCTTTAAATAATATGCTCTTTAACAAACGTTATCACATCGGCCGTCGAAACTTTACGATAGGGCGCTGCTTCAACCCATTTTGTGAAGTAATCTGTAGCTACCAATATGTACTCGATGCCCTTTGCTCGACGCTGGATTTATCCGGCCGATCATATCCATGGCCCAACCTCTCGAATGGCCAAGGTTTGATTACTCGGATTCATAGCCGATGCGGCGCCTCTCGTATAGGCCCGAATTTCTGCAGCCTTGGCAACTTTTGTAATATTTGAAACAATCGGCCAACATTGTCGGCCAGTAATAACCAGCTCGCCTTAGCAGCCACTTCATCTTATGGGCCGATTGATGCGTTCCGCAAATCCCATCATGTACTTCGCTCATTACCACTTTGGCTTCGTGTCGTCAATACACTTGAGAAGCACCCCATCAATTGTCTTGAAAAATAGTCGATCATCCAACGAACATACTTCAAAGCTTTATATCTTATCTTCTTATCTCGTAGGTTGGGATGGATTGCTCAAAAATTTTCGAATTTCCGTACGCCAATCGGCTTCTTCAATATCAGCTATCTCTAAGTCTGCTTTCGGCGAGCCGATATCCGGATGCTAGCTGAGCCAAGTTATTTGCTTCAAAATTCTGCTCTCTTGGTATATGGCTGACTTTAACACACTTGAACCTTTTCATCAACTTCTGGCACTTTTCATAATACTGCAACAATATTTCATCTTTACACTCATACTCATTGGCAAGCTGACTTACAATCAATAAAGAATCGCCGAAAATTTCCACAAAATCAGCCCCGGCATCGATGAGTAATTCCAATCCTTTTAATATCGCCTCGTATTCGACTTGGTTGTTGGTGTACGCCTCCACCGTAATAGAGTATCCACGTACTGCCCCCGAGGCGACACAACAACCAAGCCGATTCCACTTCCTTCTTTGCAAATCGAACCATCAAAGAACACCGTCCATGGCACCGGTTCAACATATCCGGCCGAGTGTTCACCGTGTTGCACCACTAAATCAGCCAATACTTGTGCTTTCACCGCTTTGGCCGATTCATAGCCTAAATCAAACTCCGCAATTGCCAACATCCATTTGCCCAACCGGCCTTTGGGGACCGGAGCCGATAGCATATACTTTACGACATCGGCTTGGCAAACGACAAGTACATTCTTCGGCCAACGGATAATGCCTTAATTTCGTGCATGAAAAATACGTACAGAGACATAACCTTTCCACTTCGGGTACCGTGTTTCTGCATCAATCGGCTTGCGGCCGAGATAAAATATGACCCGCTCTTTTCCCCCTGCTCTTGAGTCAATGCTGAGCCGATGCACCTATCATCAGCCGATAAATATAACTTAAAGGGTGTGCCCGACTTTGGCGGAACCATCATCGGTGGGGACACCAAATATTTCTTGATATCTTCTAAAGCCTTTTGATGGATCGGCTCCCACCGAAACTCTTGACCGGCCTTGAGCTTCAATAATGGCGTAAACACATCAAGTCGGCCGGACAAGTTTGAGATAAATCGCCTAATAAAATTAATCTTGCCGATCAGTGGACTCGGAGCTTCGTCTTGTTCGTCGGCGGTTCCAACTTTCTCGATAGAATCAATACTCTTAGGGCCAACTTCAATTCCCTTTTCATGCACAATAAACCCCAGAAATTGTCCAACTCGAGACACCAAACGCACACTTAAGCGGGTTCATCTTCAATCCGAATTGTCTTGTCCTCTTCAACACTTCCCCGAGATCAGCCACATGACTTCCAACCGATCTTGATTTCACCATGACATCATCAATATAAATTTCCACCAATCGGCCGATCAAATCGTGATATATAAAATTCATGGCCCTCTCGATATGTAGCACCAGCATTTTTTAGTCCGAAGGTCATGACAACCCACTCATATAGTCCCAACGCTCCGGGCATCCGAATGCCGTTTTCGATATATCTTCCTCGGCCATAAAAATCTGATTATACCCAGCATTTCCATCCATAAAGCTCAAAATTTTGTTGCCGGCGGCTGCATCAACCAACAAATCGGCGTTTGGCATTGGATACTCATCTTTCGGAGTTGCTTTATTCAAATTTCTGAAGTCAATGCAAACTCGCATCTTTCCATTCTTCTTTTCCACCGGCACAATACTCGGAAACCCACTCCGCATATCGGCATGGCCTAATGAAGCCGGCTTCATATAATCTGATAATCTCTTCTTTGACGGCTTCATAATACCTAGGGTCAATTTTCCGAGCCCCCGCTTATATGGCCGATATCCGGGCTTGGTGGGCAACCGATGTTCAACGATCGATCGGCCGAGTCCAGGCATCTCGCTATAATCCCAAGCAAAACAATCTTTATATTCTTTCAACAAGGCCACTAATTCATCTCTTACTTCTTTACACAATTTCTTGCTAATATATGTCGGCCGAGGCTTGTCTCCATCCCCTATATCGACTTCTTCTAACTCATCGGCCGACACAAAACCGTGGCCTAATTTCCCGTCTTCTCGATTCATCAATCGGCCGACTCACCATGTCTTCGGTGTGTATATCGATCGGCCGATTGTCCGTCAATTCTCCCGTGGGGCCCATCGAGCAGCCGGGGGTACCCGACTCCCTGGTCACAATAACTCCATCATCTCGTGATGTTTATGGCCTCCGCATCCCAATACGTGCCCGATAAACAAGGCAAGCTCTCTAGACCAGCAAACTCGAAATCGGCGGTGGCAATGGTTACGTACTTATCGGCCCGCACGATTTCGACCTTGTTGCCAACCCATTGAATCAAACACCGGTGCATGGTTGAGGGGATGCAACAATTGGCATGAATCCAGTCTCTTCCTAACAAAGTTGTGTATGCACCTTTCCCGTCAATGATGAAAAAAGTGGTGGGTATGGTTTTGCTGCCCACAAGTGATCTCCATTATTGCGGCCCCACGCACATCTTGGCTTCTCCCGCTGTAATCCTTGAGCGTCAAATTAGCCCTCATCATTTCTTCCGGCGTCTTCCCGAGCTTGCGGTATGTAGTAATCGGCATGACGTTGACCGCCGCTCCTCCGTCGACCAACATTTTCCTCATCGGCGACCCATTGATGTAGCCGCTAATGTATAATGCCTTGAGATGCAAATGATCCGAATTGACCGGCTTATCAAATACCGCTGATTCCGGCGTCCACGAGTCTCCGAAATCTCCCCAATCGGTTCTTCTTCGGCCGAATTTTCATCGGCCGATCCGACAATCCCGGGCATTAGTGACATCATATTCACCGCGGCTTCAGCTCGTACCACCCGAGACTCGTACTTTCGGCCTCCATTGCTTCTTGGGCTTGGGCTCATCATCTTGGTCATCTCTCGTAATGCCGTCCACCCTTGATTTCCCGACAACGCATTCTTTGAAGCCTCCTCTTTTGGGTTTTGCCGAGCAACCCACTGGGGCACCACTGTCCTTCGTTCTCGGTTTGATCACCTCTCGAATCTTCATGGTATTGGTAATCAAACTCTTCTTCATCATTGATCGGCCCCGACCGATCGTGAACGGAGGTTCTCTTTGGCACTACGTATCTTCGTTCATCATATCCATGATCGTAGTTGATTGCTCTTCTCGGGGGCCGATTGTCGAGATTCATAGTTGCGACCAATCGGCCGTCCCCGGTAATTTGACGACCCGACGTCACGATACTCTTCCCGGCCAGTGCACTCGGACGGTTCTCGATAGATGGAAGCTTCATGTTTCGGTCCCAGCAGATCGAAAGAAAGGACAATCCCAGTGTGGGTCAAAATCTTCTCGGCGGATCACGCTTTGCTCGTACTCGCTGACTTTGATCGATAGATTCCCGTTCACGTGCCACTTGATCTCCTTCTTGCCTCTCCCTCTTCCTCTCATATCGGCGTATGAAACCAGCTGATCCACCACCGATGGTATTGATGTACATTGTATTAGCAGGGAAAGGGTGCCCATCAACTTTCATCTTCTTCTTCACATCGGCCGCTCGCAATATCCCACTCGTCAACCGCCTTCGGATCTCATCTCTCATAGCATAACAATCAACGGTGTTATGATGTGAATTTCCATGCCATTTGCACCACTTAGCCATTTTCTTCAATTCCTCCGGTGTAGGAATTTTGTGATGAGGTGAAAGCTGGATTTTCTTTTCCCGCAGCAGCTGATCAAATATCTCGTCGGCCTTAGATAATTCAAAATCATACTTTCTCTCCTTAGGATTGACATGCGGAGAAAATATCGGCCGTTTATTATTAGTCCACTCAACGGCATTAATTCCCTCTTCATCATCTTCACCTGTCGAAATCAGCATAAGCTACCCGATACCGCCGATTCCTGGTGAGTCGGAGATTTTCTTCCCGGCCAACCGCCCTACGTGTCACTGCGCCAGCCCATCAAACTCATGTGGGGTAAACTTTTCTTTGATGTTGGAGAATAGCCCCGCATAAGCGATCTCGGCCAACTCGTTGCTCGTCAGGTTCGGATTGTAGCATCGTCCCTCGCAGTCCCGAACCTCCGTATATAATCGGTCACCGATTCTCCCGATTTCTGTTTCATCGCCATTAAATCGGACAAACTAAGCTCGGTAATGCCCGTGAAGAAGTACGAGTGAAACCTTTTCTCCGCATCGGCCCAACTCGAATAGAACCAGAGCGACAGCGAAGCAAACCATGAAAAGGCCGATCCGGACAACGACAGTGGGAATAGCCTAACCCGCAAAGCTTCTCGAGTAGACGCCTCACCAAGCCGTGCGTCATACCGGCCGATGTGCTCCATAGTTGATGTGTTATCTTGCCCGTAAAACTTGGAAAACTCAGGAATTTTATACTTATTGGGTAAAGCCACGGAATCCATCCATTCAGGGTAAGGTCGCCGATACAATGCACTTTTCTCTTTAGGCTTCAAATCGAACCGATCTTTCATCATATCGGCGATCTTAGCCATGAGGCTATTCATATCACCGGGTTCAGCAGTCGCCGATCCGGTCCCCGTCATATAAGCCGTGTTGGGCTGTCCCCTAGTTGGGTGTATCAACCGACCGTTCCCGGAAATCCCAGTGCTAGTAGCCGGGAATAATGTCTCGCGGAGCGATTCCATAACTCACGGCCGATTGGATCGGCCGTCCAGCTCATGAATCCATGTTCCCCACCCGATGCGGTCGGCCGTGGAATACCAGTATATCGGCCGTACTATAGTGGGTGAGTTCTCAATTCTACTCGGGCCGGTATTTGGTACGTAGAAGAAATTGGGCTGTTGTGCCATCTCGCGGGACCGCCGCCACATTGGTTGGTGCCCCCAACTCGTAAGCCGGCTGTTGTACATTTTGCCTCGTTGCCCTCTTCCGTTACCGACTTCTTGGGATCACCGTTATCCTCTTTGCTTGGCTGGGTTGCACCGGTACTTGCATTTGCATTGTCCTTGCCAGTGCCATAGGTTAGGTGGCATGCCATACATGGGCTGAAACCCCGTTGGCGGTGTAGTATTCTCGGATGCCGATTCCCCGAATCGGTCGTACAGAGTGCCAACAGGCCGAGTGTATGCAGGTCCGTAATATCCTTCGATAAACGATCCGCCATCAACCGTGTCCTTGATCAAATTTCCGATGGTGTTGGTCAACACGCCCGATTGATTGATTAGGGCCTCGATGAACGGACGAGTTGACCATATCACCGAGTTGGTTGGCATCCGGCGCTCTCGGGCTTTGATTTGGTCTAGTTCTTCCGGATGCGGAATCCGAGGGATGTCTCCTTTTGTGGCCACTCGCCACGTGTCACTTTCAGTGGCTTGAAAGTACTTTTTCATTGCTTCGGCCAGGTATTCTTGGTACTGCAGCTTTTGTTCTGTCGTCATCTTCCCCAGGCCGAAACCTCGTTGTCATCGTAAACTTCTCCATGCCCTTTGCCATCCGTCCTAAGAGGAACTCGGAACAAAAATCGGCCGATTCTCAAGCATCGACCATTGGTGTTCCGTCCTCCCCGACCGCTCGCATGTACGACATCTTGATCTTGGTTGCTTCTGTCCCATCGGGCGTGCCAAAAAGTGTGTTGACGTCAAAAGTCGCCAACACACCGTCGTCCGGAGAGTCCACCGAAACCCCGGCCGACGCAGGGCCCCGTGCTCCCAACGGACCGGCTCGGCTCGCCGATGTTCGTGTGCGCTCGGTGCGTGCGGATGGTTTTCCTGCAAACCAACAAAGACAATAAAAGGTGTAAAATTCCGTGTCATCGGTCCGGATAGACCGATGTGCGGCCGGGCCGACTCGGCGTAAGATAGACAAAATCGGCCATCGATCGGGAGCAGCACGGCCCATCCATTTATGTATTAAATGCCAGGCAAACGAATCTGCGATACAAACAATACGTAAATCGGCCGACGCTATAACATGCGATCGGTGGCTAGCAGCCGATTCCGTCGGTAAACGATCACATCATTAAGACTTTGCAGGGATGCATTATCGGATAAAATGTAAACAAGGTAATTATTAATGGGATGTAATTAATTTGGTAGTAAGAAGATGGTTTAATCATCAATCAGATCAGTAAATCGGCCGATCGGCATCCGGCCGATTTTGCCATTGATTATAGTAGTGAATTATTTAGATCTATCTAAATGTATAATGATGATCAATGAAATTGTACTAATAACTCGGGTCCAAAAGCAGCTTTAACGGATTTAATTAATTGAACATAAAACAGCTTAATGAACGTGATAAGCAATCGGCTAAACACTCCGAAAGAACAAGTAAGACAAATACAACCACACATATCCCAAATCGACCGACCGCTCCAACAGGACAAGTCAACCGATGGCACGCGGCTGGACCAGGTCTAACGACGCGCACGCCCGGCCGATTCAGGACAAGCACAATCATAAACGTCTTAACTATGAAAGTAAGTCTACACCCTAGCCAATCGGCTGCATGCGCCTAGGACAAGTCAACTATCGCAAAGGCAAACACAGGACACGTCAACCGAATCCGCACGATCGAATCGGCCAAGATGTAAAAGAATTCTCATAGCGGCTATCGTGATTCGAACGACCAGATCCGAGCCAATCGGCGCCGTGAGCAAAGGCTGGAACGGGGAGGCAGGACAAGTCAAACTACCTCCACCACGAGCCCGGACCAGGTCAACTTGACTCATCCCGGCCGGTACTCACTACGCCGATCGAAAACAGATCCGGTCGCCGGATAACTAGCAATTAAGCCATCTAATTACGAACAATGCGCCGAGAATTAGACAACATAATTACCTTGTCAAGCCAACGTGTTGTCGACCGGAGCCCCGAAGATCCCCGCGCGAAAACAAGTAAAGACTTGACAGAAAATTAGGGTTTGGCGATGCGCCGAAAGTTGTATTGGATGTGAATCGAGTTTACATGTTACATCCGAGTATGTATTTATACTCGGCAAAAAGAATCCTATTCGGACCCTCCTCGTGCCGATTTCCTAACCGACTAGAATCCTTTTTCCAAAACTAACTATTATTTCTAATTTTATAACGTGGGCTAGGCCCATCAATGTTGTGCTCTTCTCGTTGGCGTCCGCGCACGATTCCCGGAGAGACGCGCCTTTTACTCGCCCAAGCGGCCGTCGGCCTTCTGCCCACCGGCCCCTTTTTACCTATAGTCGCCGACAATGGGTCCCTTGGTCAAAAACCGGCATCAACAGACATCGAGCAGATGCTCCAGCCAAAACTAGATCTATCCGGATGACAGCTGTGACATCCCCTCCGGGATACCCGGGAATCGTAACAGAGGGACACTCGACGAAGCGAGTTACAACAGAAACATCATCTCATACAAGCCATAATATATACATCATGGTATAATACAACCAGGTTTTCGAAATACAAACATTCGTGCAGCGGAAATATAACATTATTGAAGTTTAACATCCTACGAGTATTCAGCGGAAGCTTGTTCTTTATACAACAAAAGACCTCTCAACAATTAACATGATGTACTCGAGCCCGTCGTACACCACGGTCCTTCCGCTTCACGGCGTGGGGATACGTTCCCACCGAAGGGAACCTCCCTCTCGTGCATTGCTCCTCTTCCGGGAAGCTGCCATACAAGTCGTGGTAGTACGACTCGTTCCCCGAAAGATAACGAACAAACCCCGAGTATTCTAATACTCGGCAAGACCGACTTCGTCAACATGGCACGCTAAGGCCGACGCCTAGTATGCAAAGGCTTTCCGGTCGTGGAGTTTACTCCTTTGCGGAAACAGACATTAAAAAGGGTGGATCCTTACTTTCAATATTTTAGCTCGAGTATTAAGTTCATTAGCCTTGACATTTGCAGCCTATCACTATTGCAATCAAGTTTGTATGACAAGATAAAATAGATCATTAAGCCTTTCATCTCTCATCTTCATCTTTCATATAACTTACTACGATGTGACGAGCTAAACAAGCGGTGCTCATTACTGCGAGGGACAGCGATTCGAATCGATTTATACCAGCTGGCAAAACCCGACTACACGACGTATACGCACCGCACCGGTCGTATACGACAACTTTTCCCGCTAGCACCTGACAGCAGATTAGCCATTTCCAACTCCCACAGGAATATGGCGACCCCACGACTTCATCCGTGGGCGACCCATTTCCCTCCCGTGAGACTAACCTCTCACTAACAGCCGCCAAAAGAGAGTTGGCTACGCTACATCTCCGGGGTGAATAGGGTACATCAGCTTGCTCGGGCCCATGATACCGAGCATGTAGTACGGTACGTTCAAACTTGTTCAACTAAGCCGACAACGGTACGGTCCTTGACCGACACGGACGGGGCTACCACCTTGCAAGACCTCATCTCCGTCTTGTGCTTTCTCCTACGGGGCCCGTCCGGTCTCAACTTCATTCACACTCTCTTCATCTTAGTGTCAACACAAAACCCTTAAAGCCTCCAGGCTTTAAGATTCCCTAAAACATCTACCGTTGCGACTATGAATTAAGCTTAGCCTCTATTGAGCTACCTGTACCAAGTATAGTATAAACAAACGGAAACCTACCATAATGCAACTAGGGTATCAACATTCCCTAACACCTAATGCACAAAGATAACTCGAGCTATGTGATAAAATAAAATATTTAAAAACATAGGTAGGATGCACCGGGCTTGTCTTGATACTGTTCGGAGTTAGCTTCCTGGCGCGTGGGTCGACCTCGAGATTCCCGTCTCCCGACTCGACCTCGGTGGAACCTCGATCACCTCGTAACCTAGATCGACCAACAATGCGTTGCGAATCACAATCATGTATGCATGAATGATCACGATGAAATTATGCAAGGGTTTCATTAATTAAGTCCAATAATTAATAATTAATAATTAATGCTTCGTCACCTTGGTTAATTAATAAATCACGAATAAGCATGTTCATTAAGCAAGTAATTAACAATTGGTTATGCTGATTAATAAATGCTTAATCAAAGTTATTAAGTATTATTTAGTCCTATTCTTTAATTAAGTTCACTAATTACTTAGGTTTAATAATTAATAATTATTCTGGTTTATTAAGCAATAAATAAATCATTACTTTAAGTGACATGTGATAACGTAATAATTAAATTGGAATCACACAAAATGATAAAGTTTAAGTTTAATTTTGAAAAAAAATTCCATAATTAATTTCGTCTGCAGTATCTCCTTCATCTAATTAAATTATTTTTCTTCATTAAATATTTAATTAACATAAAATAATGGCTTTTCTTTAAACAAACAAAGTGATTAAATACTATCTATGAAATAAATTTACTCAAAATAAAAATTTTATTTCACAAATAAATAGATCTTATTTTTCTAAGTCTAACAAACTTGGTTTGGCATTTTTTCGATTTTTACTGAATTTTCTACGAATTTTCGAAATTTGAAAGGGGCTCAGTGCCACACACCGGGCCACGTGGTGGCCACACGAAATCCCCGCGTGGCCACACGCGATCCCGCGCGTGTGGCCCACGGTGTGGCGCCACCGCGGCGGCCGGGGACGGCGACGCGGCCGCCGGCGATGGCCGGAGACGGCCCAAAGCTTGCCGCAAGACTATCTATGCGATCAACTCGACATGGCGGACCTAGTGGTGATGACGCGCTCACATGAGCTTGACCGGAGATGCGCCGGCGGCGAGGTCCGGACGCGGCGGCGGTCCAGGCACGGTGTGGAACTCGATAGATAGCTCAAAATTTAGGGAAAAACGACATGGAGCTACTAGGTACATGGGCAAGCTCGACGCGAGGCCCCGGAAGCTTGAGCAAGCTCGGAAAGGGTGGCTCACCGTGAAGGGTGCGGCGGCGGTGAGGAAACTCCGGAGAAGATGGCGAACTCCCGACGCCTCCTGCACGGCACATGCTACGGTGAGGGTACTAGGTGTAGAGGGGACACTTGCGCACCTCTAGGAAGAAAAAGGACCGAAAATAGCTCACCGGAGCGGACGGATCGTGAGCCGCGGCGATGGCGGTCCCGTGGGGAGCTCCTCCGGGAATTGGTCCGATTCTCCGTGGTCGGAGGGGCTTGAGGGTGAGCGGTGGCTCGGAGGGGAGCAGGGGGTTCTAGCGGAGTCTGCGGTGGGGTTGGCTCGGACGGAGGATGGCCGGAGTAGCCCGGCGACGGTGGAGCAGGAGTGCGGCAATGGTGGTTGAGAGAAAAAATGAGAGAGGAGGAGATAAGGGCGAGCCGGGGGAGTCTTATCCCGCCGGAGAGGCGGTGAAGCCGCCGAGCAGCTGCGTGGCTGCCAAGCAGCTGCGTGGTGAGGCGGCGTGGCGGCCCGGCCGAGGCGGCATGGCGGAGGCGGTGGCGAGAGCGCGGGAGAGAGAGGAAGAAGAGACCGGCGCCGGGCCCGGTCTCGGCGGTTTTGCAAAAAGGCCCTTCTCCTTTCGCGAAATTAAAAAGTGATCTTCCCGAGCTCTAAAAATTCCCAAATTTTTCAGGGGTCTTAATGAAAATATTTTAGGCACTTTTCCTATTGAGTCCAGGTTAAGGTTCCAAATCATTTTTGGATTAAAAACTCATAGTTAAATTAACAAAAGAAGCTTTGTTTATTTCTTGTAAATATTTTTACAAGGCAAAATAATTTCTGGAGATTTTTATAAATCTTTATTTATGACATTTGAGCCAAAGAAAATGTTGAACATATATTGTATTCTTATTTCATTTCTTTTTAAGCATTTTCTTTATTATATAGCTATTTTGATATTTTATGTGTATGTTCTTAACATAAAATTTGATATCTTCAAAAATGCAACAACATGATGCAATGCTCATGATGACATGAAATGTATTTATTTTTCCGAGAGTTGTTACAGCCCTCCCCTTACAGGAATCTCGTCCCGAGATTCACGATCGAAACGACTAGACGATAGAGCTAAAGAACTCGGTGGTAGTTTGATCGAAGAAACTCCTCTTGCTCCCAAGTAGCTTCAGCTTCCGAGTGATTACTCCATTGAATCTTGTAGAACTTGATGGTCCGATGTCGAGTCACCCGATCCTTGGTGTCGAGAACTTTGACCGGACGTTCGTCATACGTCAAGTCCGGTCATGAATCGTTCCACCTCGGCTGTCGGGATATCCACCGGTGGTTTCAAACACTTTTTCGGTTGAGATACGTGGAATATATTATGTATACCCGCCAAGTGGGCTGGCAACTCCAAACGATATGCCGCAGCTCCACATCTTTCTAGGATTGGAAACGGTCCAATGTATCGTGGTGCTAACTTGCCTTTGATTCCGAACCTTTGAACACCTTTGGTAGGAGATACTCGGAGATACACTTGATCTCCAACCCGGAATACTAACTCCCGACGTCTTTTATCGGCATAGCTGATCCGTCGAGACTTAGCCCTCTTAATAAGATTCTCGCTGAATGAGACGTACTTGTTCTTCTCGCATCTTTTACCGGATCCGGTCCGAAGATTACTCTTTCTCCACTTTCGGACGAATTCAAAGGTGTGCGACAACTACGTCCATATAGAGCTTGGAACGGTGACATTCCCGCACTCTCTTGATAGCTGTTATTGTATGAGAATTCTGCTAATGGTAAACACTTCTCCCAATCTTTACCATAGGTCAAGACACATGCTCGAAGCATATCCTCGAGATATTGATTTATCCTTTCCGTCCGTCCATCCGTTTGAGGATGATACGCGGAGCTTCGTATTAGTTTTGTTCTAGTGATTCATGCAATTGCTCCCAAAATCTGGAGACAAACTCGCGTTCCTCTATCCGATATAATGGTCTTCGGCACTCCATGTAAACAGATAACACGAGCGATGTACAACTCCGCATATTTCTCGGCGATGTACCGAGTATGTACCGGGATGAAGTGAGCTGACTTCGTCAATCTGTCCACAATAACCCGGATAGAGTCATGCTTTCATGGGCTTAGTGGTAACCCAACGATGAAATCCATGCTCGATGTCTTCCCACTTCCATTCAGGAATACTCAAAGGTTGTAAGGGTCCCGCTTGCTTCGGGTGCTCGGCTTTGACCCGCCGACGTACATCACACTCATTGACATACTTGGCTATTTTCCGCTTCATGCGTGTCCACCAAAATCTTTGTTTCAGATCTTGATACATCTTGTTGGTTCCGGGGTGAATAGAGTACTTGGACATATGAGCTTCACCCATTGTCCTCTTGCGAAGTGATAGATCTTTCGGTACTACCAATCGATTATTGAACCAAATAACTCCTGCATCGTCCTCTCTAAAGCATTTAACTTCGCCTTTCTCGAGTCGTTTCCTTATGTGTTCCATACCAACACTTTTCTGTTGAGCAGCTACCACTTCTTCACGAATGGTAGGGATAAGAGCCAGATTTGTCAATGCTCCATACGGAACTATCGGAAGATTCGGCTCTTCACTTCCTTGGGGAGATGCTGGAATCAAGAGTTGAGCCATGAGATTATTGCAATGAACTTTGCGGCTTAAAGCATCGGCTACCACGTTCGCCTTGCCCGGATGATAGTGAATTTCCAACTCATAATCTTTGATTAATTCTAACCACCTTCGTTGACGCATATTCAGATCCGCTTGGGTGAAAATGTACTTAAGACTCTTGTGGTCGGTGTATAAATGTACCAAATTACCCAAGAGATAATGCCTCCAACCTTTCAATGCAAGCACCACTCGCTGCTAGTTCCAAATCATGTGTAGGATAGTGTTCCTCATGACGCCTAAGTTGTCGAGATGCATAGGTAATCACTCGACCTTCCGAGCATTAGAACACATCCAAGTCCTGTTCTCGATGCATCACAAGTACACATCAAAAGGTTTTGTTAGATCTAGTCGAGCGAGTCATTGGAGCTGTTGTCGACAATTTCTTTAATGTTTGGAAAGCTTCTTCATATTCTTTGCTCCATACATACTTCTTATCCTTTTCCAATAGTTTAGTCATTGGCTTGGCGATCTTCGAGAAGTTGGGAATAAATCTTCCGTAGTAACCAACCAATCCATTTAAGGGTGGATCCTTACTTTCAATATTTTAGCTCAATATTAAGTTCATTAGCCTTGACATTTGCAGCCTATCACTATTGCAATCAAGTTTGCAAGACAAGATAAAATAGATCATTAATCCTTTCATCTCTCATCTTCATCTTCCATATAACTTACTACGATGTGACGAGCTAAACAAGCGGTGCTCATTACTGTGAGGGACAGCGATTCGAATCGATTTATACCAGCTGGCAAAACCCGACTACACGACATATACGCACCGCACCGGTCGTATACGACAACTTTTCCCGCTAGCACTGACAGCAGACTAGCCATTTCCAACTCCCCGGGAATATGGCGACCCCACGACTTCATCCGTGGGCGACCCATTTCCCTCCCGTGAGACTAACCTCTCACTAACAGCCGGCAAAAGAGAGTTGGCTACGCTACATCTCTGCGGTGAATAGGGTACATCAGCTTGTTGGGCCCATGATACCGACATGTAGTACGGTGTCGTATACTTGCCTTATGGGTATACATATGATGAAGGAATGGATACACCGAGACATGGTGGCAAATTAAGGAAGATAAAGATGATGGCGGTAGGCAACAGATCGGTCCTCGACCGGTCCGGGATAACGAAGATCCTGTATATCGGTATGGAAACAAGGCGGATACTAAGACCGGTGTACAATGACTTGAGTAGCAAGTTATTGAACAATTTGTAGTCTGATTAGAACTCGAATCAATAAAGAAAGTTAGAAATAGAACTCCATATATGTAATTCATGTAATCGACTAGGACTCTACCCGTAACCCTGGCTCCCCGGACATATAAGGCGGAGCAGGGACCCCGAAAACTCTCTCGAGATCTTGCAATTAGCAAATCGCTAAAGGCAATACATAACATACGAGACGTAGGGTATTACTCTCAATTCGAGGGCCCGAACCCGTCTAAAATCGTGTGTTCCTGTGTGTTCCGTGTGTTGCACCATCGAATTCCACGCTCGTGAGGGACCGGGTAGTACTAGTGCCGAGTTTAAGACTCGACATTTGGCGCGCCAGGAAGGGGTCCCGGCGAGTTCTCGGCGAGTTCGATGGCCACTTCGTTTGTCGTCGACTTTGAGCCCGGCTTCAAGATCCGCTTCGGGTCCCTCGACTTTGAAGCCGATTCGACCGGAAAACTGCTTTTGATGAATCCGACTCGTTGCTAGGCCGTCGCTTCTAAAGCGCGATCACCTGCCACGATTGATGCCTCCGATTCGAGACTTAGTGGATCCGACGCAGCTTAGCGCGAAACATCGGACTCCCTACGCCCGCGCTTCGGACCGGTGCCCGGCTACGGCGATAAGCCGCTCTACCGAGCTGGATAACGACTTCGAGGAAGACGCTCCGGTCTTCTTCCAAGTATTCATGACAGGACCGGTTATTCGCCAACTCACTTTTGAGGAAGCTGCCGAAGAAGAAGCAAGGATGGCGAGAGTTGAAGCCGAGCGCGATCATCGTGGAAACGAAGAAGCAAATAGAGATGAACAACCTCCACAACCTCCAGCTGCGGATCCGCGTACAAGTGCCGCTGGCCCGGCCGGAGGAAGCGCTCCCGCAACCGCTCCGCAGCCACGGGCTCCGGATCAAGATTTGCGTGTATCGCTCAATGGGAATCGTGACGCTTGGAACGTGCCGATCGATCGCCATGCGAGAGAGGGCGGAGGAGCGTACAAGACATGAAGAAGATGAGAGGCGACGGACTGGTCATGTTGATGATCGTCCACGGGATCTTGCCCCGCCACGGTCGCGTTTGAACAATTCGCCACGTCACGGGCCGGCCGCTGGCGCCGCCCCTCAATGCAAATTATCCGCGCAACGATCATCGAGGGCATAGTAATAGGCATGCTCATCGGGATGAATGACCCGGAAGGGATGATCGTCGTGACACTAGAGACCGAAGAGGGCGAGACAACCGGGACAGAGACGTTGAACCCCGGTGCACGAACAATGATCGTCAAGCTGCACCTCCGCCTCCACCTCCATCACAACACGAAGAACCAGCGAGCAATGATCGTCAAGCGGCACCTCCCCGCCTCCGCCTCCTTCACCGCACGCGGAGCCGGTGAATAATGATGGACAGGGGTGGCTCGGGAGAAAGATACCAAGATGACCGTTATTACGACTATTCCTACGATGACAGGGATCATAATTATCGGCATCGCCCTAGTCTGTCGATCTCCGTCACCGGTCCGGACCGGTCCGGAAGATGATGAATACTCCGTAACCCCCGCTTTCACGCGAGATTTACGCATCCGCAAATACCCCGGGGATTTAAACCTGGGGCCGGTTGAGTGGCTTCGTATGTACACCACCGCTATTCGGTCGGCAGGAGGAGACACGTTCGTGCTAGCTAATTATCTACCGATGTGCATGGAGCAGGCCGGACGCTTATGGTTATAATCCTTGCCCGAGAGATTCATCTCTTCTTGGGGAGACCTCACTAAAAAGTTCGTAGAAAACTTCCGGGCGACTTGTGAGAAGCCAGGGAATTACTTCGACCTCAATGTTGGTATTTCTTACGTCACGAATGAATCCGCAAGCGCACGGAATACCGTTGTAGCACTTCACCCGGGAGTATTCCAAGGTATCGTATTTATATCCGCTAGGGAACAGAGTATTTCTGCAACAAGGTTAGTTTACCCAAGGACAACCAAGACAACGTAGCAAAATAGGGTCGAGAGGGTGACTCTTATCTATTTATCCTTTAAAGGTAGACGAACGCAAGCTAGACTTGTTTACTTCGGCACCGTCTTAGGCTTGGTCCGCCAAGCCACTCCGGTCTACGAAAGCTCTACTATGTACCCGAACGTGGAGGGTTCCTTTGGATGACAGGGCTGTCACTTCCCGCCACCTACCTCTACAAACCGTGGGGCACACAAGAAACAAAGGCGATCTCCAGCCCTAGACACCACGTCTATGCTATCGACCACTACTCTAGCCTCGGCCTAGAACCGAGTTCGAAAGCTAGAGTACTTCTTGCGAAGCGATGATCCCGTAAACAAGTATAACAAGAATTACGTCTAACACAAAGATATGTCACGATAGATAAGTAGATCACCACGTATAAATCACCAAAAAGAGTGTTTACACGCCAAGGTAAAAGAAAAGGAAATACTACTCCACTTTGCAAAAGGGAGGAACACTCCTTCCTCTTCCTTGCCCTCTCTCCTATTCTACTAAGATACAAGAGGCCCTTGGCCTAAGGATGAGAGTTTTGTCTCGTATCTTGATGTTGGTGGTGTGTTGAGAGAGGGGGTGTAGCCCTTTATTTATAGCCTTGGAAGGTCGGCAACTTGGAGGCGGTTCCGGACGTCGGTGGCATTAATTGCAGGTGGAACCGACCTCCGTACGTCGGTGACAAACCGCCGCAGAAAGATGGGCCAGGGGGCCCACTCGTCGCTTCGGCCGAACCCACTAGGGTGGTTCGGCCGAACCGGCCTCGGACTCCCCGGGCTTGATTCTTCTCTCGGTGCCTTCCTCCGGCTGTGTACTCGGCCCAATCCACTTGCTTGGTTTGATGTTGAGGCTCTGTTTTGTGGTTTTGGGCTTTTGGACTATATTCTTTAGTCCGGGAAAATCCGTCGATTGCAAAGTCCATGTTTCGTGCATGTTTTCCCTCGTTTTCATATGAATTGCACCTCGCATTCATAATTTCACCAAGACTAGTGGAATTTGTTAGAAATAATCCCTATGTCTATTCTTGGTGATGGTGTTTGATTCAAAAAGATGCAACATGTTGACGGTAAAATTGGACCATAAGGACCGTCAACAAGACCCCCACACTTAGCTCTTTGCTCGTCCTCGAGTAAAGGTGGGAGCGTAAGTTGAGAGATCTCTCCCCTTAGAGACCTGCACACATGTTATTACAAGCCACACCGTTTTACTTGTGAACATGACGGTGGCTAACATGCAATCTTGGATGATTGATAAGTGGAACAGCTCATGACTCAAGTCACTATACTTTTGCTCACTAAGCACCTTGGGTTTTTTTTGAAAGTTTTGAAAATAAACAACATGACTCCCGCTCCTCTTCGATTCTCTTGAATCGCTCAAAAAGTGTTTTCCTCACCAAGGCATTGTGTTGCCTCTCTTTTTCCTACTTCTTAGGCTTGTATGTGGAGCTCGGTAGGGAATGAGAGAGGCATACTTGTATCACAAATATTGCTAAGCCAAAAGAAAGGATCCATGGAGAAGCCAAGTCATGTAACCTTGATCAAGAAGTGCGTGTGTGTATGGATATGAAAAAGTGACAACTCCTATTGCAATTGACCTCTCTTTATTTTGCATTTTCGAGACATGGCTATCTTTTTATTTTCTTTCTTTTCTTTTCTTGCTCTATGCTTGAGCATCTCTTTTCTTCTCTCTTTTTCATTGCTCATCTTTGTGAGCTTTCTTTTCATTGCTCATCCGTGTGAGCTTTTACATAGCCATGTCTCGTTTATGCGTGATTGAGAGGGAGAGAGAGGTAAAAAGAGGTGCAAACGAGGAGTGTCTTTATTTTGGTGGGGTGCTAGCTCCTAGTGTAGGAGTTTAGCCCCGGTGGAGTGTACGTGATCTTGATCAAGAGAGCATGACAAGTTTCTCTCTAGGGTCACTCAATTTTGGTAAAGCTCATTGCAATCACAAGCAGCATATGTATGTAAGTTTTGCAAGGTATGATCATCATATGGCATTGGTAGGAATTTTTGTATCAAGAGAGGAGCATGAAGCCATGGTATTTTTGTTTTGTGAAATAAAATTCCCAAGGACTCGGTAAGCTAAGCATAAGATCATTTCGTCGAGCCATATCACACTTGCCAATAATCTAGAAAAACATGGGTCCTATGGATTTGATTATTTGTTCACAGTGCAAGTGGTGATGAAGCGAGTAATAAAAAGTGTGCAAGATCATCATGAGAGCATTAGGGAGAGACTTGGGAAAAGGTATTCAAAAGAAATCTTCCCAAGTTTTAGTTGGTCAAGTTTTAGTAATTGTTTTTCGCGTCTCGTAATGAACTTGACAAATAAAGTAGGCGAAAAGGAAGTGTGGGAAACAAACTCAAGTGCCACGAGGAAGCAGGGCTGAGTGGGACCCACCAGGGTTCGGCCGAACCACCCTCGTGGGTTCGGCCGAACCGGCCCGGGCCCCACCGGTGCTCTGTTTCGCAGGTTGTGTTTGTGTTGTTTTCCTCGTGATGTTTCTCGCGCTACGCGTGTGTTTGTCTTTGCTTTCCGCGATGTCCCCCCCACACTTGCCTTTTGCCTCGTTTTCTTCAAAATAGACAAAGATATTTCGAAACAAAACTTGCTCTACCGGTAAGGGAAGACCGGGGAGCACTAATATGATTAAAAATTTAAAAGAGCAAAGCGTATTACAATCTTGAGGAATTGAAAAAATGATAAAAATGTGCCTCGCGGGAAATGATGAACGCGGGAAATGCTTGCTAAAATTATTTCAGGGAAAGAGCTACTACGGGATATAGATAAGAAAGAGCTATCATGAGAGAAAATTTAAATTAATCAAGTGCATGACATCAAATTCTTTATCTTTATCGGGCTCGAAATAAATTTTAAGGCGCTGACCATTTACCTTAAATATTTTACCTTCGTCGTCTTGAAGTGTGATTGCTCCATGTGACGAGGTGTCAATAACCGTGTATGGTCCGTCCCATTTACTTCTTAATTTTCCATGCCCGAAGAGTTTCACCCGTGAATTGAATAGCAAGACCTTATCTCCAACCTTAAATACCTTTATCTTTATCTTTTTGTCGTGCCACCTTTTTGTCCTTTCTTTGTATATAGCTGAGTTGTGGTAAGCTTTGTCTCTCCATTCTTCTAACTCAGCTATCTCCATTTTTCTTTTGCGTCCGGCACCATTAAAGTCCATGTTCCATTTCCGGATGGCCCAATACGCTCGGTGTTCCATCTCGACGGGTAAATGACATGTTTTCCCGTACACGAGCTGGTATGGGGACATGCCTATGGGTGTCTTGTATGCTGTACGGTATGCCCATAGTGCATCGGGTAGCTTGTCCTTCCATCCCTTCCCCATTTCTCGTTACGGTCTTTTGCAGGATCCGCTTGATTTGCTTGTTTGAGGTCTCGGCCGCCCACCGGTTTGAGGGTGGTATGGAGTAGCGATATTATGCCTTGATCCAAGTTCTCTTAGGAAGCTTCTGAAGGTCTTATCAATGAAGTGAGACCCTCCGTCGCTTATCACTAGCTTCGGTGTTCCAAACCTTGGGAAGATAATTTCGTGGAACATCCGGCGAGCATGCTTGGCATTTGCGGCCCCGCAAGGCATTGCTTCCACCCACTTAGACACGTAGTCTACCGCCACCAAGATGTATTCGCAGTCATGTGACTTGGTGAACGGTCCCATGAAGTCAATGCCCCATACGTCGAAGAGCTCGACTTGTAAATTGTAGTTGAGGGGCATTGCATCTCTTGCCGTGATGCCTCCAACTTTTTGACATTCCGGGCATCGCTCGACAAATTCCTTTGTGTCTTCGTACATGGCTGGCCAAAAGAAGCCACTTTGCCATATCTTGGCCTCGTGTACGAAACACGCCGTAGTGTCCCCGTATGGCGATGCATGGCACTTCTCAATGATTCGTGTGCTCTCGGGTATGGGCACACATCGCCTTAGCAATCCATCGGCGCAGTACACGGTAAAGGAAGGGCTCTTCCCATAAGTGACGGCGACTCTCATAGATGAGTCGTTTCTTGCTCTTTCCAGGTGGTACGTACTCCGTTGCCATGAAGTTCACAATGTCTGGCGTACCATGGATGTGAGTCCCTCACTAGGAGCAGCATGTCATCGCGTAGGAAATCATTGATGGGTAATTCCTGCAGGTTAGTGAATTGTATACGCGACAAATGATCCGCCACGGAATTTTCTACTCCTTTCTTATCACGGATTTCTACATCAAATTCTTGGAGTAGAAGAACCCATCGTATCAAACGAGGTTTAGCATCCTTCTTATTGAGCAAAAACTTTAAAGCAGCATGATCGGTGTAAACAATGACTTTTGCTCCACTCAAGTAGGATCTAAACTTATCAAAAGCAAAAACAACAAGCAAGGAGCTCTTTTTCGTGGTAGTGTAATTTAACCGAGCTCCACCAAGGTTTTGCTTGCATAGGAGATTGCATGATGCTTTTTATCTCTAGTTTGGCCAAGAACAGCCCCCACAAAGAAAATCACTAGCATCACACATTATCTCAAAAGGCAGCGTCCAATCGTGGGGTTGGATAATTGGCGCCGAGATGAGTGCATTCTTAAGGGTAGTGAAAGCAGTCATGCATTCATCAAGAAACTCAAAGGGTGCATCCTTCGCAAGCAGCATTTGTAAGGGGTCTAGCAATTTGAGAGAAATCTTTGATAAAACGACGATAGAACCCCGCATGTCCTGCAAAGCTGCGAATGCCCCTAACATTCATAGGAGGTGGAAGCTTTTCTATAACTTCTAATTTAGCTTTGTCCACCTCTATCCCCCTTTCGTAAATCAAATGCCCCGTAACTATGCCTTCTCTAACCATGAAATGGCATTTCTCCCAATTGAGCACTAAATCATTTTCTTGACAACGTTGCAAGACTTTGTCTAAATTTTCTAAACAATGATCGAAGGTTTTTCCATAAACAGAGAAATCATCCATGAATACTTCCATAATCTCTTCGATCATGTCGAAAAGATAGACATCATGCAACGTTGAAAAGAAGCAGTGCATTGCAAAGCCCAAAAGACATTCGTCGATAGGCGTAAGTTCCATAGGGGCATGTGAAAGTGGTTTTACTTTGATCGTCGGGATGGATGGGGATTTGATGATATCCTCGAATACCCATCAAGGAAACAAAAGAAAGAATTATTTGCCACTGCTCCAACATCTCATCGATGAAGGGCAGCGGAAAATGATCCTTCTTTGTAGCCTTGTTAAGTTTTCGGTAATCTATGCACATCCTCCATCCCGTGACTGGTGCGTTGAGGGATCAACTCATTTTTGTCATTATGGACGACCGTCATTCCTCCTTTCTTGGGTACAACCCGCACCGGACTCACCCACTCGCCGTGTGGAACAGATAGATAATGCCAGCATGTAAAAGTTTTAAGACCTCCTTTTAACGACCTCCCGCATCGCATTGTTCAACCTCCTTTGAGGTTCCCTAGATGGTGTACTATCGGGGTCTATGGGAATGCGATGGGTGCAAAGAGCAGGGCTGATTCCCTTGAGGTCTCCAAGCGAGTACCCAAAAACGGAGTGATGTTTTTCTAGCACGGCTAAGAGTTTTGCAGCTTCCTCCTCCGAAAGCTTGTCACTTATGATGACAGGGGTTTCGGGATTTCCGTGAAGAAAAACGTAGCGCAAGCCTCGGTGGAAGAGTTTTGAGCTCTACGGGAGGTGGCGTAGGTGTAAAAGTTTCGGGCAGCTCAAAAGTTTCCGCCGAATCATCCTCTTCTAAAATGAAATCAAGAGCATCTTCATCCAAGGATGATTCGGGGTTTTCATGAGGAAAAATTGCCATAACCTCCTCCATGCATTCTTCTTCCACAAGCGGCTCCTCAGCAAAAGAGTTTTGTGCATGAATGATAGGAAGAGAAAAAGTTTTCTTGCCGAGGGTGAAGTCTAAGGTTCCTCGAAGGTGATATCCCTAAGAAAAGCTTTTCTATGGGATGACCGACCAAAACATCGAAATCCAGGATTCCGAAAACGTGAAAGTCCAAGGAAACCTCTCGCTTCATTACGCTTAATGCAAACATCTCTAATGATCCCCAAACTCTCAAAAATTGCCCCGGTGGGGCTTTAAGGAGTTTGTCGAAGGTGCCCATGTCTCGTTTCCAAATAAAGTTGAAGCAAAAGATTCGGACATGATGTTGGCACCTACTAGAGGATTATAGAGAACATCCTACCATTACTCCCCGAATTGAGCTACGAATGGTTGATCTAGGATGATCAAGTCGAAGAACTTCCGAAGAAAGTTCGTTTTCCATCAACCATTCATCGCTCATAATTGCCGTCAACTTCCGAACAGTTTTTAAGAGAAGAGATTTTTCAATAGGTTCTGGGGTTGGTGCTGGGAGTGCTGGTTTCTTTTGATAGGAGTAGTTCAAGGTGTTTCCAAAATCTTCAAAAATTTCTTCCTTGAACTCAAATGGGAAATCAAGAGGTTCATCTTCCTCTATCATTGTTCTTGTGTTAGATGAGGACTCGAGTGCTAGGTGCTCCATCATGGGCACCAAGTGTTGTGTCTCTTGCACAACGAGTTCCTCATCTTCTCGACTCCGGCTCTACGAGTAAGTCAGCGGAAAAGGTGTGTTTTCCACAATTCGATCCAAAAGTTCGTGTGCTTCCGCTATGGTCTTATGAGAAAAAGATCCACCCGCGGCCGTGTCAAGATAAAGTGCGGTATCGTTGCTCAATCCCGAATAAAAGTGTTGTAATAAAACGGGTTCTGGGAGCAATAATTCTGGTCCGGAGTCTGTTAGAGAACAGTAACCGAATCCATGACGCACTTAAGGTTTCCTTTTCTTCTTGTCGAAAGCCTATTATTTCCGCTCGTAGAGAAGTGATACGAGATACGGGGAAGAATGCTAGACAAAATTTGTCTCGCAATTCTTTCCAATCACCGTTCACTCTCTTAGCGGTGTAAGTGTACCATTGCTTCGCCTTCTCATTGAGAGAGAAGGGAAACAACTTCCACTTCAATGTTTCTTGTGTCATGCCATGGATCAATCGGCATGAACACAAATGTTCAAACTCTCGCAAGTGTTCATAAGGATTTTCATGTTTAAAACCCGAAAAGGATAAACCTCTAATCATCGAAATGTAATCGGGGGAGAACTCATAGCCAGGTGAAGAAATAGGTTGTGATGATGATGGTGGCTCTAAGAGTTCACCCCGTGGAGTGGAGAAAGATTGGATGGTTGGGTGTGACTCCATGATATGTTTTTGTGAAATTTTGAATGTAAGGAAAAAATAAAAACAGAACGGTAAGTAAGATAGATTACGAGGGCAAACCTGATTCGTTACAAAGATAACAACCGTTCCCGGCAACGGCGCCGTAAATGCTTGTTGGTATTTCTTACGTCACGAATGAATCCGCAAGCGCACGGAATACCGTTGTAGCACTTCACCCGGAGTATTCCAAGGTATCGTATTTATATCCGCAGGGAACGGAGTATTTCTGCAACAAGGTTAGTTTACCCAAGGACAACCAAGACAACGTAGCAAAATAGGGTCGAGAGGGTGACTCTTATCTATTTATCCTTTAAAGGTAGACGAACGCAAGCTAGACTTGTTTACTTCGGGCACCGTCTTAGGCTTGGTCTCGCCAAGCCACTCCGGCCTACGAAAGCTCTACTATGTACCCGAACGTGGAGGGTTCCTTTGGATGACAGTGGCTGTCACTTCCTGCCACCTACCTCTACAAACCGTGGGGCACACAGCAAACAAAGGCGATCTCCAGCCTAGACACCACGTCTATGCTATCGACCACTACTCTAGCCTCGGCCTAGAACCGAGTTCGTAAAGCTAGAGTACTTCTTGCGAAGCGATGATCCCGTAAACAAGTATAACAAGAATTACGTCTAACACAAAGATATGTCACGATAGATAAGTAGATCACCACGTATAAATCACCAAAAAGAGTGTTTACACGCCAAGGTAAAAGAAAAGGAAATACTACTCCACTTTGCAAAAGGGAGGAACACTCCTTCCTCTTCCTTGCCCTCTCTCCTATTCTACTAAGATACAAGAGGCCCTTGGCCTAAGGATGAGAGTTTTGTCTCGTATCTTGATGTTGGTGGTGTGTTGAGAGAGGGGGTGTAGCCCTTTATTTATAGCCTTGGAAGGTCGGCAACTTGGAGGCGGTTCCGGACGTCGGTGGCATTAATTGCAGGTGGAACCGACCTCCGTACGTCGGTGACAAACCGCCGTAGAAAGATGGGCCGGGGGCCCACTCGTCGCTCGGCCGAACCCACTAGGGTGGTTCGCCGAACCGGCCCGGACTCCCCGGGCTTGATTCTTCTCTCGGTGCCTTCCTCCGGCCGTGTACCGGCCCAATCCACTTGCTTGGTTTGATGTTGAGGCTCTGTTTTGTGGTTTTGGGCTTTTGGACTATATTCTTTAGTCCGGGAAAATCCGTCGATTGCAAAGTCCATGTTTCGTGCATGTTTTCCCTCGTTTTCATATGAATTGCACCTGCATTCATAATTTCACCAAGACTAGTGGAATTTGTTAGAAATAATCCCTATGTCTATTCTTGGTGATGGTGTTTGACTCAAAAAGATGCAACATGTTGACGGTAAAATTGGACCATAAGGACCGTCAACACTCAATAGGCCGAAGCGAGAAGCCCGACGAGACCCTCACCGATTTCATCGAGCGATTCTGCAATAAGAAGGCCTTAATCCCCAATGTTCCTAATTAGCAAGTAATTGCTGCATTTCAAGCCGGCGTCCGAAGTGAAGCATTAGTTCACAAGATTGGAAGGCGAAACCGAAACCTCACCATGATGGCGTCGAGTGCTTCAAGATAGCAGACGATTATGCTTGCTGGAGAATCGAATGTAGTCAATTTGCGCGGGAACAAAGGGAAGGAACCGAAGTATGACCAAGGCCACCGATCTGGATCCAAGAACGACAAGAAGCGCAAGGCTGATCACCTTGTTGCGGATGTCGACCGGTCTCATGGAGGAGATCGGCCGGCACCTCCTAAGAGAGGTCCAAGAGAACGATTATCGTTTGAAACACTTCGGATGGCCCTTGTATGATCCATAACAGGAATCATAAAGCTAAGGAGTGCTTCCTGTTAAGGCCATTTGCTCGGTTTGCCTTGAAGGTTGCACCCCGGTCCGCCTACGGGAATCGGAAGGATGACAAGGGCAAGGATAAGGATCACGAAGACAATGAGGATGACGAAGGCTTTCAAGAACCAGCTCCGAGAGGTGAACATGATCTATGGAGGACCGGATGCATATGAGTCAAAGCGGAAGCAAAAATTGGCGTTCCGGAGGTTAACGCTGTTGCTCCCGCTACTCCCGAGTATCTCCGGAGGTCCGAGGTCCCCATTACATTCGAGCGAGGCGAGATCATCCGGAGGTATTGCCGAAGGCTGGTAAATATCCACTCATCCTGGCCCCCATTGTTCCAAAGATGCGATCGAAGAGAACTTTCATTGATGGAGGAAGCTGCACTGGATATCTTGTTTGCTAAGACTCGCGCGAGCTTGGCTTGAGCGTAGCTGATTTCAAGCGCAGTGTTTCACCGTTCTATGGTATAATACCAGGCGGAATAGTTACCCCTTGGGGCAGATTTTCTCTGCTAGTGACTTTTGGGACGAAGGAGAACTACGGGAGGGAGAATATCATCTTTCGGGTGGCTGACATAGACTCGACGTATCATGCTATTCTCGGAAGACCGGCTTTGGCAAAATTTATGGCCATTCCAAATTATCAATATTTGATGTTGAAGATGCCTGGGCCAAATGGGGTCCTGTCGTTCCGGGCGACATCAAGATCGCTTACGCTTGTGAAGTACATAGTACGAGTTGGCCTCTCGGGCCAATTCGGAAGTTGAACGTCGAGAGATCGGGAAGCAGCTGAAGCTTTAGAAGTCCAAGCAAGATTGGAAGATGAAGTTCCAGTCAAGAAGGTTGCAAAGGAGAAATTGAAAGCCGATGCGGTGGTTTCCAAGACTCGTCCGGCTTGATGAGTCGGACCCCTCCAAGGTCACCCATATAGTGGGCTGACTTGGGGGATAAATAGGAAAGCGCGCTCATTCTTTTCCTCCGGAAAAATAGGGATATCTTCACATGGCAGCCTTCCGACATGCCGGGTGTTCCTAGGGAGAAGATTGAGCACGCACCGTTAGTGCGTCCCGATGCGAAGCCGGTGAAACCGAAGTTCCGGAGGTTTGCTCAAGACCGCAAGGAGGCTATCAAGAAAGAGATAACTAGGTTGTTAGCAGCTAAGTTCATTAGGGAGGTGTATCATCCAGATTGGCTTGCTAATCCGGTCCTTGTACCGAAAAAGAATACTAAAGAATTAAGAATGTGCGTTGATTATACCGATCTTAACAAAGCTTGCCCCAAAGACCCTTTCGCGCTGCCTCGAATTGACCAAGTTGTTGATTCGACCGCCGGCTGCGAGCGTCTCGGTTTCCTTGATGCTTATTCGGGGTATCATCAAATACCACCGAGGGTTGAGGATCAGATAAAGACCGCGTTTAACAAGGTGTGGGATGCTCATGATGATCATATGATTGCTTATCGTCAAGAGGTTCGGAAACTTGAAGACAAATTTGATGGTTTGCGGTTTTCTCATATATCGCGCGGAAATAATTCTGCTACGGATGAGTTGGCCGGACTGGAGTCTTCACGACAAGCGGTTCCTCCTGGTGTCTTTCTTCAAGTATTGGATAAACCATCTATCAAGATGGAGCATAAAGCTACTATTACGAGAGATCGTAGACGAATCAATCTTAAAAAATCGGGAGGAGAAAGCAATATTGAAGGACCAGTCCGATGAGGCGGTCTTACCGAAAAAGATAGTAGGTGAATCCAATGTTGATAATATTCAGCCATTGGATGTTATGATTATTGATTCCGATTGGCGTACTCCGTATCTTGACTATTTGCAATCTGGTAAAACTCCGGAAGATAAAGTGGAGAAGCAAAGATTGGAAGTTCGAGCCCGCAGTTATTTAATTCTCGAAGGAGAATTATATAAGCGTGGAGTTAATATTTTGATGAAATGTGTATCGGTTTCGATGGCATTCGGTTGCTTGAAGACGTACACAAGGGAATTTGCGGAAATCATGCTTCTTCAAAGACACTAGTTGGGAAGGTATTCGGACAAGGATTTTATTGGCCTACAGCGACGGATGATGCGCATAGAGTGGTTAAGAATTGTCAAGGATGTCGGTTTTTTGCAGGACGACCTCATACTCCGGCTCAAGAGTTGCAATTGATTCCAATGACTTGGCCTTTTTCTACTTGGGGGCTGGACATAGTTGGACCTTTTAAGCGGGCACCGGGAGGATTTACGCATATTTTTGTGGCAGTAGACAAGTTTTCCAAGTGGATCGAGGCTGAAGCGAGTTACTAGTATGACTACAGCCCGCGCAATCAAGTTTTTGCGAGAACATCTCGTACGTTTTGGGGTTCCATACAGTATTATTACTGATAATGGGCCTCAATTCACTTCGAGCTCTTCAAAGACTATGCTTGAGAGTTTAGGGATCAAGGTGCAATATGCGTCGGTGGCACACCCGCAAAGCAATGGACAAGTGGAACAAGCTAATGGAATGATTTTGACCGGTCTTAAACCAAGAATTTTTGACCGATTGAAGCCATATACAGGAAAGTGGGTTAAAGAATTGCCCTGGGTGCTTTGGGGGCTGCGCACTAATATTAGCGAGCTACGGGACAGTCTCCTTTTTCTTTGGTGTATGGATGCTGAAGCTATGTTACCTACCGAAGTGAATATGGTGTCAGCTCGGGTACGATATTATGATGAAGAAAAGTATGATGATCAACGTCGGACTGAACCGATTGCTGCGGAAGAATTGAGGGATCAAGCTCCGGTTCAAGCCGCTAAATATCATCGGGGATTATGTCGCTATCATGATCGTAATGTTTGCACACGGGAGTTCCAAGGAGGAGACTTGGTTCTTCGGAAGATTCGATCTAATAAGAACAGGCATAAGTTGTCACCGGTCTGGGAAGGACCTTTTTTGGTTAAATCGGTCTCCGGACCAGGGGCTTATAGGCTTATGACCCTGGAGGAAGAAGAGATTCCAAATTCTTGGAACATTGATCAGCTTCGTCGTTTTTATACTTAAGAGTATTTATTGTAAAATTTTTCATACTATAATAAAGTAATTTTATCTAATGATGATGTGTTTGTTTTTTGTGTCTCCATACTTTAATTTTGGATTAAATTATTGAGCCAGGGGGCTGCTATGATAAGAGCGATCTGTGATATTTTGCTATTCTCGCTATGATAAAAGCGATCTGTGATATTTTGCTATTCTTGAATAATAAGACCAGTCATTTAGCTGATAGATTGCTGTGATAAGAGCGGTCTATTTAAATTTTAAATATGTGTTTAAGACTGGTATATTCAGGAAAGGATATTGTATAGCATTCTTTCTTATGAATACTGATTGGTAGGTCTGTTGTGTTAAGGACACTTTGTGAAATCTTAAAATCTTACAAACTAGCTTTTTGCTCATGTTATATGATCTTGTTAAAGTAAGCTATAATTATGAATTGTGATCTGTGCTGATTAAGAGCCGAGTTTGATCATAATTATTTAGTTGAAATAACCATCATATCTTGAGTAAATAAGTTAGTAAGTATGATGGTGAAACCGAGTATTCATATAAAAAGAAACGTGATTGGTATTTAAAAGTAAACAAGGTACTGATCAAGATGTTTGATTACAAAATAGCCCTATTACAAAGTTTTCTAAGCTGGACCGTTGGAAGTACCGGTGTCACCGGTCTTGGGATTTCCTTCGAGCCTATCATCCAGCGTTTCTTCAGAATCGAAGAAGATACTTGGTAAATCTCTATCAAGATCTTCGAAGGCATCCTCTATCGTTTGTCCGGCGGCGGCTGCTGCATCTTGAGCGTCTTGATCTAGTGCGAAAGCTGCGGCGCTACGTTTAAAGGGACGCCCGTCGGATCAAGAGGAACATCTTCCACCAATTCGAAACGGTAACAATGAGTGAGTTCTTCAGCTCATTGAGCCGGTCTTCCGTGGTATTAGGGTGGGCGCCATCCCCGATGAAATTGAAATCACATTCTTCGTCCGGAGTCCAAGACTCGGATTATGGCGGCGATGTGTTCCCCTCCTGAAGCAGCGACCATCCTTGAATGCTCTTTGATCCTTCTTGGGATTGCCCGGATGGCGGACTCGAGGTCTATCTCATTGGGATCAATAGTTTGACCGCCACTGAGATATTCTAGAGTACGCACTGTTCCTGCAGTAAGTTCTGAAAAAACAAGCAAATATTTAAGAGAAAGACCGGTATTTTCAAAAAGATGACATAAGAATGAACAAGATGGAACTTACGCCTATGCACGATCTCGGCAGCTCCGAATCTGCCCTTGATGTTTGTGTTAGAATCTCTCAACTTAGCTTCGATTTTCAGCAAACGCCGAATCTCACGATCTTTGGCCCGGAAAGCAAGTTGGCTGGTTTCTTGGGCAATCTTCGGGCGCTTTCTTTGTCTCGCTTGTGCTGATTTTGCTGCTTCTAAGGCTTCGACTAGTTCAGCCTTCAAGCGAGCATTCTCGGTATCCGAGCATCTTATTGGAGCGAAGGGTTTGAGCCAATATGCTTGTCTTTGGCGATAAGTTCGCCTTCGAGTTCTCCAATCCGCGCCGCTTGTTGTTCTTCGACACGAGAACCTTCTTCAAGTGCTTGCTCTTGAGCAGCTGCTTTCTCGGCAAGGATTTCTTCGACTTTTTTGTGAGCGGCGACAAGGTTCTCAAGCGGTGAAATCAAGAGTGGGACTGGTCGGGAAGGGAATCGGTTGGAAAAAATATGGAATATATAGGAAAAATTGAGAATATTACTCCGATTAACTTGACGGAGCCTTATGATTTCTTGCCGGCGCTCCTCCATCATTCGATGGGTGTTCTGCAGATTGGCCTCTCTCCTCCGGAGATCGTTCTCCTTGGCCTTCGGACTGGCGATCTGGGTTTCCAGCTCACCCAATCGTTCTTGATTGGTGTTGAGTTCCTCCCGTAAGCGGGCAATAATGGCGGTATTGGCCTCGGAGCTTTTGAGGAGAACCTAAAGGGAAGATTGTGAGAGTTAATAATTAAAATGTGATTGCCTAGAAGAGATTTTTGAAGCGAGAGGATATACCTAGCCGGATTCTGAAAAATTCTTTAAGGCCTCTTCTTCCTGGAGAGCGTCCCATTGAGTCTGTAGCGATGAAAGTTCCGGCCCCGCTTGAACTATCTACTTCCACGTCACCAACTACCATTCTAGCCGGCTTTGGTTCTCCTGGAGATTTACATGTTGTCCTAGGCCGGCGAGGAATTTCTTCCGTCCGGACCGGTCCCGGTGATAACTACGGAGGAATCTAGAATAAGGTAGCTTGAGGAGGAGGATTACCGAGAAGATGGATCTTCGATAATGGTGACCTGCTCTTCGGTTTCAATACTCAAGGCGGCGGGAGTTCCTCCGTGGATGCCGCACCTTGAGGTTCCGTAATTGAAATGGTGGGAGTGGAAGCGGGAGTGCTACCGGTCCGAGAGGAAGCAGCGGGAGCGGTACTAAGTTGAGAAGCGCCGGGAGTGGGACCGGTCTGCGGCTCGTCGGGAGAAGAGGCGAAATACCGCTGGCGGGGGCTGTTGAAGAAGCTTTATTTCTTAGAAAGCTAGCTATGCTAGCTTGGAAGTTAGAAGGAATCCTGTAAGAAAAAGCAAAATTAATAAGACTAGGGTAAGGAGCTTCGGCAGCTCCGGAGCTTTGACGGATGGAATAATTTAGAAAAAACCAAAATTAATAAGACTAACGAGGAAGCTTTCTTGAAGCCGGTGGAGGTTTTGACCTTCTTGGGTGGGCCTTGGGTAACCCCACCACTACTGTCTGCGAGCTCTTTTCTCCGCTGGATTGACTTGCGGAGTTGGAACCGCATCTACGAGCATCACTAGGACCGGTCCGGTGGCCATACCGGGACCTTTTGGGAACTTTAGATAAGGGGTCAACCGAGGTAGAAGTGCCTTGCGTTTTTCCCAATGAAGCTTCGTGGATGGCCGGAGCTACTTGACGGTCCCTTTCGACGGCTTCTTCTTCTCGTCGTCGGTCTTCGAGTCTTTGCGCCTCCGAGCGAGTATCGCCTGGAGCAGCGGGAGGAGCGGCGGGTCTACCAATGGTCAAGGAGGTAGTACGTTTTCTCGTACTAGGTGCTTGAACCACGGTCCCAGATTTGGTGATTTTCGGGGTTAAGCTAGGAGGTAAAGGAAAGGACCGGTCCGAGGGCCTTTGATTCGGACCGGCTTGAACATCTAAAGGAGCGGTATTGTTGGCATAATCTTCTCCCCAAGTGTCATTGGGAGGAAGAGGAGGGTGACTCCTGTAGTTATCCATTTTCCGTAATTATAAAGATTGAGTCTTTGTAAGTAAATGATGGTAGTAAACAATAAAGATTTGAAGAAACGGGAAGAGGTGCTTACGGCGTCGCGTGGATTGCATGAGCTGAAAGCCGGACCCACTCTTGTGCATTCGGATAGATCTGGATTCGGCTGCAGCATTTGCTTTATGCGAGCTTCTAACCGCTCCTTGTCGGGAAGAAGGGTTCCATCCAAAGGCATGGCGGTGTCTTCGTTGAAGAGCCAAGCAGGGTGCTCTTGCCTTTTAAGAGGTTGAACTCCCCGCACTATGAAGCTCCGGAGAACTGTCTCGGCGGTGACACCTCCGACATTCTTCAAGTATCCGATGCAAGCCAGGAGTGCAAGAACTTCATCGTCCTCTTTGAGCTTTTTCCTGGTATCTGCGGTGGAGAAATTCTTGGCTACCTTAGCATTGAAGGCGGGGAGAGCCGGCTGGGGATTGTCACGAGAAGAACCATCCCTTTTTCCAATGGGCTATGCTATTGTTCGGGGATAAGGGAAAATATTCGTCTACGCTCCAGCACTGGATTCCTACACCGCCAACCGTAGCCCGGCGGTCCGATGACTGAAGCGGGCGAATTTGGAACAAGTATCTGGAATAGCTTGAAGTGGGGGAGAACTCCAAGGAAAGCTTCGCATAAATGAATAAAAAAGGCAATTTGCGGGATGGAGTTAGGGTTAAGGTTCACTAACTCCCATCCATAGAAGAAAAGAAGTCCTCTAAAGAAAGAACGAGCAAGGGAGATCGAGGCCGCGGAGGAAAAAAGCCTTGAAGACTAATTGCTTGAGACTCATCTATACCCCATGGAATTTGACCGGGGGAAGGGACGCTCCGGTTTAAGATGGGTTGAGGAGGAAGATACCCATCTCTAACCGCTTCATTGAGGGAGGATTACGTGACCTTGCTGTGACCAAGATCTTGGACGCCAAACGGAAGTCGATTGCGAGGAACGAGAGGAAGAAGATGAGGGGACGGCGGTGGATTTCTTCTTGCCCATCTTAAGAGATGGAAAAGGAAAGCTTGAGATTGGTTAATGTGGAAGGAGAGAGCAACGGAACGAAGGCAAATGGCGGGCGCGTATGAGCTTTTGGGAGCGGGGTTGACATAAGTCAACCTTTCGTTTCTTTTATAGACACTGGGATGGGCCCGGGGCTGAGAAGTTATTGGGCCATTTTAAGAGGCTCGAGGGATTGTCGTAACTATGCAATTATGACCTAACGGCCATAAGGAAGTTAATGATCTGTTATCTGCGTTAATTATGACTTAACGGTCATAAGAATAAGCCGTCGTGCTTTTATGAAAGTAAAAAGCGGTCTGAAATATGGAAATTTTCAGATGAAAATTAAAGTTATGCTAAATTTTATAATTCAGTAGTAAGAGAGAGTTAGATTTTACATCACTCGGTGATAAAGGATGCCTTAGGCTATGGGTGTTAATCATCCGGCTGATTATAGGTTTTGGAGACTCGAGTCGCTGCGAGAATATAGGGAATAAACTGGTCCGATCAACCAGAATTTTGGTTCTTAGTGAGATTTCACTAAGTGGATTATGAGTTCGAGGCTGATTTAGGCAATCTGTTAAGTGAAATTGGTGAAAATATACAAGAGATATGAAATTCGACCGGTATGACCGGTCCGGAAAATATGTTCTTGGCAAAAAATTGCTGAGAGGAATGTGATTTGATGGGAAATAATATAGCATAGTCTCTCAAGAAAGACTCTTGCATTATTTGTGATTCCCAAATGATACAAGAGTCGGGCGCTATACCTAATTAGGTGCACCTGACCGGTGCACCGTATTCAAGCACCGAGGCTAGTGTTGGTCGACAAACCGTTCAGTCTAAGCCATACGCATACCTATACGTCAAGCCCGGGTCGAGGATTGAGAAAAACCGGATGTGTTTGTCGGTGCATTCGGCATCAACAAAATGGTCGGGTCGACTCAATCTTCGACGCCTTTCTTCGACTTCCCTCACCCGAGGAAATTCGTTTCGAGGCTATTCCCATTGACGGAAGGGAGCGGAGGCCCCGGCTCCCTTCCTATCGGCTTATTGTCCGAGCGAAGCGAGGTAGAAACGTTCCTTCCCCCAAGGGGAGGGTTGTTTATACCGAAGCGAGCGAGTCACTACTAAAAGACGAGCTAAGTGAAGCAATAAGCGACCGTAGGGAGATTATTGCGAACTTAGCGAGTCTTAGCGCGCGTGCGTATAAATAGAACACACATACGCGTGCGTGTATAAATAGCACACGCACGCACACCCGCATACGCACGCATACACACATGCACTTCTACGAAGTAGAAGTCAATACAATAACCTTCTTTAACAAAACGAGCTACATCTCGTTTTTCCAATCACTCTAGTATCATCTATCGCGTGCATACATGCGCACGCATTTTCGCGCAATTTATTAAAAACAACCAGAGCGGTCTGTAGAGATCTTGGAAGTGGAAAAAAATGGAAATTGAAAGAAGGGGTCCGAAGAAATTGCATATTAAAGGAAATAATGAAGAACCAACTAGTGGACTCTTGCATTATTTGAAAAGAGTTCAAATGATCCAAGAGTCGGGGGCTATACCCAATTGGGTGCGCCTAGTCGGCGCACCGTGAGAAGAATAAACTACGATTACCTAATTAGGTGATATGAAGGGTGAAAAACAATAATTTTTTGGGCTTCTTATAAAGCACATGTGAAGAAAAAAGAACGAGTCTGCAGCAGATTGGAGTTCTTTTTAATTTTACCATGAATAAAGACCAACGAGCGGAAGACTGGTTAGTCTTATTCAAGGTTAAATCAAAAATTTCTCGGGGGCTGCTGTCGTATACTTGCCTTATGGGTATACGAGATGATGAAGGAATGGATACGCAGAGACATGGTGGCAAATTAAGGAAGATAAAGATGATGGCGGTAGGCAACAGACGGGTCCTCGACCGGTGCGGGATAACAGAAGATCATGTATATCGGTATGGAAACAAGGCGGATACTAAGACCGGTGTACAATGACTTGAGGAGCAAGTTATTGAACAATTTGTAGTCCGATTAGAACTACGAATCAATAAAGAAAGTTAGAAATAGAACTCCATATATGTAATTCATGTAATCGACTAGGACTCGCTCGTAACCCTGGCTCCCCGGACATATAAGGCGGAGCAGAGACCCCCGAAAACTCTCCGAGATCTTGCAATTAGCAAATCGCTAAAGGCAATACATAACATACGGGACGTAGGGTATTACTCTCAATTCGAGGGGCCCGAACCTGTCTAAAATCGCGTGTTCCTGTGTGTTACGTGTGTTGCACCATCGAATTCCACGCTCGTGTGGGACCGGGTAGTACTAGTGCCGAGTTTAAGACTCGACATACGGTACGTTCAAACTTGTTCAACTAAGCCGACAACGGTACGGTCCTTGACCGACACGAGACGGGGCTACCACCTTGCAAGACCTCATCTCTGTCTTGGCCTTTCTCCTACGGGGCCCATCCGGTCTCAACTTCATTCACACTCTCTTCATCTTAGTGTCAACACAAAACCCTTAAAGCCTCCATGCTTTAAGATTCCCTAAAATATCTACCGTTGCGACTATGAATTAAGCTTAGCCTCTATTGAGCTACCTGTACCGAGTATAGTATAAACAAACGGAACCCTACCATAATGCAACTAGGGTATCAACATTCCCTAACACCTAATGCACAAAGATAACTCGAGCTATGTGATAAAATAAAATATTTAAAAACATAGGTAGGATGCACCGGGGCTTGCCTTGATACTTGTTCGGAGTTAGCTTCCTCGGCGCGTGGGTCGACCTCTAGATTCCCGTCTCCGACTCGACCTCCGGTGGAACCTCGATCACCTCGGAACCTAGATCGACCAACAATGCGTTGCGAATCACAATCATCTATGCATGAATGATCACGATGAAATTATGCAAGGGTTTCATTAATTAAGTCCAATAATTAATAATTAATAATTAATGCTTCGTCACCTTGGTTAATTAATAAATCACGAATAAGCATGTTCATTAAGCGAGTAATTAACAATTGGTTATGCTGATTAATAAATGCTTAATCAAAGTTATTAAGTATTATTTAGTCCTGTTCTTTAATTAAGTTCACTAATTACTTAGGTTTAATAATTAATAATTATTCTGGTTTATTAAGTAAGAAATAAATCATTACTTTAAGTGACATGTGATAACGAGAATAATTAAATTGGAATCACATAAAATGATAAAGTTTAAGTTTAATTTTGAAAAAAATTTCCATAATTAATTTCGTCTGCAGTATCTCCTTCATCTAATTAAATTATTTTTCTTCATTAAATATTTAATTAACATAAAATAATGGCTTTTCTTTAAACAAAGAAAGTGATTAAATACTATCTATGAAATAAATTTACTCAAAATAAGTATTTTATTTCACAAATAAATAGATCTTATTTTTCTGAGTCTAACAAACTTGGTTTGGCATTTTTCTGATTTTTACTGAATTTTCTACGAATTTTTGAAATTTGAAAGGGGCTCCGTGCCACACATCGGGCCACGGCGTGGCCACACCAAATCCCGCGTGGCCACACGCGATCCGCAGCGTGTGGCCCGCGGTGTGGCGCCACCGCGACGGCCGAGGACGGCGGCGCGGCCGCCGGCGATGGCCGGAGACGGCCCAAAGCTTGCCGCAAGACTATCTATGTTATCAACTCGACATGGCGAACCTAGTGGTGATGACGCGCTCACATGAGCTTGACCGGAGATGCGCCGGCGGCGAGGTCCGGACGCGGCGGCGGTCCGGCACGGTGTGAAACTCGATAGATAGCTCAAAATTTAGGGAAAAACGACATGGAGCTACTACGGTACATGGGCAAGCTCGACGCGAGGCCCCGGAAGCTTGAGCAAGCTCGGAAAGGGTGGCTCACCGTGAAGGGTGCGGCGGCGGTGAGGAAACTTCGGAGAAGATGGCGAAATCCCGACGCTCCCGCACGGCACATGCTACGGTGAGGGTGCCGGGTGTAGAGGGGACACTTGCGCACCTCTAGGAAGAAAAAGGACCGAAAATAGCTCACCGGAGCGGACGGATTGTGAGCCGCGGCGATGGCGGTCTCGTGGGGAGCTCCTCTTGGAGTTGGTCCGATTCTCCGTGGTCGAGGGGCTTGAGGGTGAGCGGTGGCTCGGAGAGGAGCAGGGGGTTCCGGCGGAGTCCGCGGTGGGGTTGGCTCGGACGAAGGATGGCCGGAGTAGCCCGGCGACGGTGGAGCAGGGAGTGCGGCAATGGTGGTTGAGAGAAAAAATGAGAGAGGAGGAGATAAGGGCGAGCCGGGGAGTCCTATCCCGCCGGAGAGGCGGTGAAGCCGCCGAGCAGCTGCGTGGCTGCCAAGCGGCGGGGTGGTGAGGCGGCGTGGCGGCCCGGCCGAGGCGGCATGGTGGAGGCGGTGGCGAGAGCGCGAGGAGAGAGAGGAAGCGAGACCGGCGCCGGGCACGGTCGCAGCGGTTTTGCAAAAAGGCCCTTCTCCTTTCGCGAAATTAAAAAGTGATCTTCCCGAGCTCCAAAAATTCCCAAATTTTTCAGGGGTCTTAATGAAAATATTTTAGGCACTTTTCCTATTGAGTCCAGGTTAAGGTTCCAAATCATTTTTGGATTAAAAACTCATAGTTAAATTAACAAAAGAAGCTTTGCTTATTTCTTGTAAATATTTTTACAAGGCAAAATAATTTCAGGAGATTTTTATAAATCTTTATTTATGACATTTGAGCCAAAGAAAATGTTGAACATATATTTTATTCTTATTTCATTTCTTTTTAAGCATTTTCTTTATTCTATACCTCTTTTGATATTTTATGTGTATGTTCTTAACATAAAATTTGATATCTTCAAAAATGCAACAACATGATGCAATGCTCATGATGACATGAAATGTATTTATTTTTCCGAGAGTTGTTACAACGAGAGTAGGTCCGGCCTTCAGCTCGTCCAACCCCGCGATCCTATAAGTATCTCTTTCTTTTTCTTCAAATCTTGCTATTTTTAACCGTCATTCTCTTACGCGAACTCAACCATTCAATACGGAAAATGGACAACTACAGGAGTCACCCTCCTCTACCTCTCAACGATATTTGGGGAGAAGATTATGCAAACAATACTCGCTCCCCGATCTGTTCAAGCCGGTCCGACCCAAAGGCCTTCGGACCGGTCCTTCCCTCTCGCCTCCCAGACATAGCCCCAAAAATCTCCAAATCCGGGACTCGTGGTTCAAGCGCCTAATACAAGGAAACGTACTACTTCCTTGACCATTGGCGGACCTTCCGCTTCTTCCGCTTCACTCGGCGATACTCGCTCGGAGGCGCGAAACTCGAAAATCAACGAAAAGAAGAAGAAGCCGTCGAAAGGGATCGCCAAGCAGCTACGGCCGTTTCGAAGCTGCATTAGGGAAATCTCAAGGAACTCCTTCCTTGACCGACCCTTTATCCAAAGTCCCCAAGAGGTCCCGGTATGGCAACCGGACCGGTCCCGGTGATGCAGGAGAAACCGTCCCAACGCCGCAAGTCAATCCAGCGGAAAAAGGACTGCAGAAAGAAGTAGTGGGGACAACCAAGGTCCCCCCAAGAAGATCAAGACCTCCACCGGCTTCAAGAAAGCTTCCTCGTAAGTCTTCTATATCACTAGCTCTTTTCCGAATCGTATCTACCCCGGTCTTATTACACTTGCTCCTCTTCGCAGGATCCCTTCTAATTTCCAATCTAGCATAGCTAGTTTTTTAAGAAATAAAGCTTCCACCCCAGCTCCAACCGGTGGTGTTTCTACTACCGCTCCCGCCGCATCTCCGACCAGCAACCTCCCTTCCAAAGCTCAAAGTGCGGCACCCACAAAGGAACTCCCTGCCGCCTCAAGCATAGAAGCTTTGTCCCAAACAACCGAAGAGCAAAGCACCAATATTGAAAGCTCATCTTCCGGCAACCCTAATCCCCAAGCTACCTTGTTTCAAATTCCTCCGGAGCTCTCATTGGGACCGGTCCGGGTGGAAGAAATTCCTCGCCGACCTAGGACAATGTTGGTATTTCTTACGTCACGAATGAATCCGCAAGCGCACGGAATACCGTTGTAGCACTTCACCGGGAGTATTCCAAGGTATCGTATTTATATCCGCGAGGGAACGGAGTATTTCTGCAACAAGGTTAGTTTACCCAAGGACAACCAAGACAACGTAGCAAAATAGGGTCGAGAGGGTGACTCTTATCTATTTATCCTTTAAAGGTAGACGAACGCAAGCTAGACTTGTTTACTTCGGGCACCGTCTTAGGCTTGGTACGCCAAGCCACTCCGGTCTACGAAAGCTCTACTATGTGCCGAACGTGGAGGGTTCCTTTGGATGACAGGGCTGTCACTTCCTGCCACCTACCTCTACAAACCGTGGGGCACACGGCAAACAAAGGCGATCTCCGGCCCTAGACACCACGTCTATGCTATTGACCACTACTCTAGCCTCGGCCTAGAGCGAGTTCGAGAAAGCTAGAGTACTTCTTGCGAGCGATGATCCAGTAAACAAGTATAACAAGAATTACGTCTAACACAAAGATATGTCACGATAGATAAGTAGATCACCACGTATAAATCACCAAAAAGAGTGTTTACACGCCAAGGTAAAAGAAAAGGAAATACTACTCCACTTTACAAAAGGGAGGAACACTCCTTCCTCTTCCTTGCCCTCTCTCCTATTCTACTAAAATACAAGAGGCCCTTGGCCTAAGGATGAGAGTTTTGTCTTGTATCTTGATGTTGGTGGTGTGTTGAGAGAGGGGGTGTAGCCCTTTATTTATAGCCTTGGAAGGTCGGCAACTTGGAGGCGGTTCCAGGACGTCGGTGGCATTAATTGCAGGTGGAACCGACCTCCGGACGTCGGTGACAAACCGCCGAGAGAAAGATGGGCCGGGGGGCCCACTGTCGGTTCGGCCGAACCCACTAGGGTGGTTCGGCCGAAGCTGGCTGGACTCCCTGGGCTTGATTCTTCTGCGGTGCCTTCCCCTGGCGTGTGCTTGGCCCAATCCACTTGCTTGGTTTGATGTTGAGGCTCTGTTTTGTGGTTTTGGGCTTTTGGACTATATTCTTTAGTCCGGGAAAATCCGTCGATTGCAAAGTCCATGTTTCGTGCATGTTTTCCCCTGTTTTCATATGAATTGCACCTGCATTCATAATTTCACCAAGACTAGTGGAATTTGTTAGAAATAATCCCTATGTCTATTCTTGGTGATGGTGTTTGATTCAAAAAGATGCAACATGTTGACGGTAAAATTGGACCATAAGGACCGTCAACAAGACCCCCCACACTTAGCTCTTTGCTCGTCCTCGAGTAAAGGTGGGAGCGTAAGTTGAGAGATCTCTCCCCTTAGAGACCTGCACACATGTTATTACAAGCCACACCGTTTTACTTGTGAACATGACGGTGGCTAACATGCATTCTTGGATGATTGATAAGTGGAACAGCTCATGACTCAAGTCACTATACTTTTGCTCACTAAGCACCTTGGGTTTTTGAAAGTTTTGAAAATAAACAACATGACTCCCGCTCCTCTTCGATTCTCTTGAATCGCTCAAAAAGTGTTTTCCTCACCAAGGCATTGTGTTGCCTCTCTTTTTCCTACTTCTTAGGCTTGTATGTGGAGCTCGGTAGGGAATGAGAGAGGCATACTTGTATCACAAATATTGCTAAGCCAAAAGAAAGGATCCATGGAGAAGCCAAGTCATGTAACCTTGATCAAGAAGTGCGTGTGTGTATGGATATGAAAAAGTGACAACTCCTATTGCAATTGACCTCTCTTTATTTTGCATTTTCGAGACATGGCTATCTTTTTATTTTCTTTCTTTTCTTTTCTTGCTCTATGCTTGAGCATCTCTTTTCTTCTCTCTTTTTCATTGCTCATCTTTGTGAGCTTTCTTTTCATTGCTCATACGTGTGAGCTTTTTTTTTTTTTTTTTTTTTTTTTACATAGCCATGTCTCGTTTATGCGTGATTGAGAGAGAGAGAGAGGTAAAAAGAGGTGCAAACGAGGAGTGTCTTTATTTTGGTGGGGTGCTAGCTCCTAGTGTAGGAGTTTAGCCCTCTTTTTTTTTTTTTTTTTTTACTGGTGGAGTGTACGTGATCTTGATCAAGAGAGCATGACAAGTTTCTCTCTAGGGTCACTCAATTTTGGTAAAGCTCATTGCAATCACAAGCAGCATATGTATGTAAGTTTTGCAAGGTATGATCATCATATGGCATTGGTAGGAATTTTTGTATCAAGAGAGGAGCATGAAGCCATGGTATTTTTGTTTTGTGAAATAAAATTCCCAAGGACTCGGTAAGCTAAGCATAAGATCATTTCGTCGAGCCATATCACACTTGCCAATAATCTAGAAAAACATGGGTCCTATGGATTTGATTATTTGTTCACGAGGCAAGTGGTGATGAAGCGAGTAATAAAAAGTGTGCAAGATCATCATGAGAGCATTAGGGAGAGACTTGGGAAAAGGTATTCAAAAGAAATCTTCCCAAGTTTTAGTTGGTCAAGTTTTAGTAATTGTTTTTCGCGTCTCGGAATGAACTTGACAAATAAAGTAGGCGAAAAGGAAGTGTGGGAAACAAACTCAAGTGCCACGAGGAAGCGGGGCTGAGTGGGACCCACCGGGGTTCGGCCGAACCACCCTTGTGGGTTCGGCCGAAGCGCCTGGGCCCCACTGGTGCTCTGTTTCGCGAGGTTGTGTTTGTGTTGTTTTCCTCGTGATGTTTCTGCGCGCTACGCGTGTGTTTGTCTTTGCTTTCCGCGATGTCCCCCCACACTTGCCTTTTTGCCTGTTTTCTTCAAAATAGACAAAGATATTTCGAAACAAAACTTGCTCTACCGGTAAGGGAAGACCGGGGAGCACTAATATGATTAAAAATTTAAAAGAAGCAGGCGCATTACAATCTTGAGGAATTGAAAAAATGATAAAAATGTGCTCGCGGGAAATGATGAACGCGGGAAGGTTCATTTTAAACGTCGTATTCGTCCTCCTTCCCCGCGTCCTTGAAGAGACGCTTGATCTTGGAGTTGGTGCTGCGGCGATGGCTCGCCTGGGCATCCTTCAAGTCTTCAATAGCGTCTTTGATCTCCGCGACATTATCACGTAGGCGTCCATGGGCTTCGCGGAGATCAACGTGTTTAGCGAGGAGGATTTGGTAGGGGCTTTTTTTAGGAGTTTTCTCCTCCTCGCTTTCATACATTCCCCCTGCCCTCTTGATGGGAGAGGGAGAGAGACGCCTCCTTATCCTCTTAGGAGGAGTGTCGCCCACGGATTCGCGGGCGTCTCTCTTTCCGCCGAGGTGAGCGGCGGGATGAGCTGCTTTCCGCCACCGCGGATTCCCTTGATCTTGAACCTCTCGCCGGGCTTCTTGATGGGGCTAGGCAGGTTGCGCCCTCATATTGATGGTGCACCACCTGCCCGCTCTTGGTAGCGAGGGTGCCGACGTACTTCTCTCCGGGAAGGAGAGCGTTGTCGGCGGCGTCGGCGCTCTTCTTCTTGGGGGTAGATTTCCCCTTCTTTTGGCGAGGTGCCACGGCAGCGGGAGAGCTCTTGGAGGGTGTTCTTGCTGCTGTGGGTGGAGGTTCAATAGCGAGCGGTAGATCATGGATCATCAAGGCTTGCTCGGCTGGGAATGGAGACATGATCAAGGATGTCTTCGAGGCCGACTTGGCGGCAAAGCTCGGCTGGTGGTGACGGAGACGTCGAGGCTTGGGATGCTACTGTCCATGGTGCTGGGCAAAAGCTTTTTTTTTTTTTGTGCGAAATGGACAAGGTGGAAGAAAGGTGCAAGGGAAAAATGAAAGAAAACACCTTCATTTATAGATAAAAGCATGGAAAGAATTAATTTGATTTTTCCCGCAGCATGGAAGGCACTAAGCGAGGAGATTTGATCTTGTGACCGTTGGAGACAAAAGATGAAAGAAAAAAGTGACCGTTTGGGAGTCTGTCTTGGTTCGGCCGAACCAGCAAGGGGATTCGGCCGAGCTGTAGTGGGCCCCTCTGGTCCCCTTCTTTTTACGGTTGATTGCTTGCTAAAATTATTTCGGGGAAAGAGCTACTACGGGATGATAGATAAGAAAGAGCTATCATGAGAGAAAATTTAAATTAATCAAGTGCATGACATCAAATTCTTTATCTTTATCGGGCTCGAAATAAATTTTAAGGCGCTGACCATTTACCTTAAATATTTTACCTTCGTCGTCTTGAAGTGTGATTGCTCCATGTGACGAGGTGTCAATAACCGTGTATGGTCCGTCCCATTTACTTCTTAATTTTCCATGCCAGAAGAGTTTCACCAGTGAATTGAATAGCAAGACCTTATCTCCAACCTTAAATACCTTTATCTTTATCTTTTTGTCGTGCCACCTTTTTGTCCTTTCTTTGTATATAGCTGAGTTGTGGTAAGCTTTGTCTCTCCATTCTTCTAACTCAGCTATCTCCATTTTTCTTTTGCGTCCGGCACCATTAAAGTCCATGTTCCATTTCCGGATGGCCCAATACGCTCGGTGTTCCATCTCGACGGGTAAATGACATGTTTTCCCGTACACGAGCTGGTATGGGGACATGCCTATGGGTGTCTTGTATGCTGTACGGTATGCCCATAGTGCATCGGGTAGCTTGTCCTTCCATCCCTTCCCCATTTCTGTTACGGTCTTTTGCGGGATCCGCTTGATTTGCTTGTTTGAGGTCTCGGCACTGCCCTTGGTTTGAGGGTGGTATGGAGTAGCGATATTATGCCTTGATCCAAGTTCTCTTAGGAAGCTTCGGAAGGTCTTATCAATGAAGTGAGACCCTCCGTCGCTTATCACTAGCTTCGGTGTTCCAAACCTTGGGAAGATAATTTCGTGGAACATCCGGCGAGCATGCTTGGCATTTGCGGCCACTGCAAGGCATTGCTTCCACCCACTTAGACACGTAGTCTACCGCCACCAAGATGTATTCGCAGTCATGTGACTTGGTGAACGGTCCCATGAAGTCAATGCCCCATACGTCGAAGAGCTCGACTTGTAAATTGTAGTTGAGGGGCATTGCATCTCTTGCCGTGATGCCTCCAACTTTTTGACATTGCAGGCATCGCACGACAAATTCCTTTGTGTCTTCGTACATGGCTGGCCAAAAGAAGCCACTTTGCCATATCTTGGCACTGTGTACGAAACACGCCGTAGTGTCCCCCGTATGGCGATGCATGGCACTTCTCAATGATTCGTGTGCTCTCGGGTATGGGCACACATCGCCTTAGCAATCCATCGGCGCGAGACACGGTAAAGGAAGGGCTCTTCCCATAAGTGACGGCGACTCTCATAGATGAGTCGTTTCTTGCTCTTTCCGGGTGGTACGTACCCGTTGCCATGAAGTTCACAATGTCGGCGTACCATGGATGTGAGTCCCTCACTAGGAGCAGCATGTCATCGCGTAGGAAATCATTGATGGGTAATTCCTGCAGGTTAGTGAATTGTATACGCGACAAATGATACGCACGGAATTTTCTACTCCTTTCTTATCACGGATTTCTACATCAAACTCTTGGAGTAGAAGAACCCATCGTATCAAACGAGGTTTAGCATCCTTCTTATTGAGCAAAAACTTTAAAGCAGCATGATCGGTGTAAACAATGACTTTTGCTCCGAGTCAAGTAGGATCTAAACTTATCAAAAGCAAAAACAACGACAAGGAGCTCTTTTTCGGTGGTAGTGTAATTTAAGCGAGCTCCGAGTCAAGGTTTTGCTTGCATAGGAGATTGCATGATGCTTTTTATCTCTAGTTTGGCCAAGAACAGCCCCCACAGACAAAATCACTAGCATCACACATTATCTCAAAAGGCGGCGTCCAATCGGGGGGTTGGATAATTGGCGCGAGATGAGTGCATTCTTAAGGGTAGTGAAAGCGAGTCATGCATTCATCGGTAAACTCAAAGGGTGCATCCTTCGCAAGCAGATTTGTAAGGGGTCTAGCAATTTGAGAGAAATCTTTGATAAACCGTCGATAGAACCCCGCATGTCCCGGAAAGCTGCGAATGCCCCTAACATTCACGGGAGGTGGAAGCTTTTCTATAACTTCTAATTTAGCTTTGTCCACCTCTATCCCCCTTTCAGAAATCAAATGCCCCAGAACTATGCCTTCTCTAACCACGAAATGGCATTTCTCCCAATTGAGCACTAAATCATTTCCTTGACAACGTTGCAAGACTTTGTCTAAATTTTCTAAACAATGATCGAAGGTTTTTCCATAAACGAGAGAAATCATCCATGAATACTTCCATAATCTCTTCGATCATGTCGGAAAAGATAGACATCATGCAACGTTGAAAAGAAGCGAGTGCATTGCAAAGCCCAAAAGACATTCGTCGATAGGCGTAAGTTCCATAGGGGCATGTGAAAGTGGTTTTACTTTGATCGTCGGGATGAATGGGGATTTGATGATATCCTGAATACCCATCAAGGAAACAAAAGAAAGAATTATTTGCCGGCCGTTCTAACATCTCATCGATGAAGGGCGGCGGAAAATGATCCTTCTTTGTAGCCTTGTTAAGTTTTCGGTAATCTATGCACATCCTCCATCCCGTGACGGTGCATTGAGGGATCAATTCATTTTTGTCATTATGGACGACCGTCATTCCTCCTTTCTTGGGTACGACCTGCACTTGGACTCACCCACTCGCTGTGTGGAACAGGATAGATAATGCCGAGCATGTAAAAGTTTTAAGACCTCCTTTTTAACGACCTCCCGCATCGCATTGTTCAACCTCCTTTGAGGTTCCCTAGATGGTGTACTATCGGGGTCTATGGGAATGCGATGGGTGCAAAGAGCGAGGGCTGATTCCCTTGAGGTCTCCAAGCGAGTACCCAAAAACGGAGTGATGTTTTTCTAGCACGGCTAAGAGTTTTGCGGTTTCCTCCTCCGAAAGCTTGTCACTTATGATGACGGGGGTTTCGGGATTTCCGTGAAGAAAAACGTAGCGCAAGCCTGGTGGAAGAGTTTTGAGCTCTACGGGAGGTGGCGTAGGTGTAAAAGTTTCGGGCAGCTCAAAAGTTTTCGCCGAATCATCCTCTTCTAAAATGAAATCAAGAGCATCTTCATCCAAGGATGATTCGGGGTTTTCATGAGGAAAAATTGCCATAACCTCCTCCATGCATTCTTCTTCCACAAGCGGCTCCTCGGCAAAAGAGTTTTGTGCATGAATGATAGGAAGAGAAAGAGTTTTCTTGCCGATGGTGAAGTCTAAGGTTCCTGAAGGTGATATCCCTAAGAAAAGCTTTTCTATGGGATGACCGAGCCAAAACATCGAAATCCGGGATTCGAAAACGTGAAAGTCCAAGGAAACCTCTGCTTCATTACGCTTAATGCAAACATCTCTAATGATCCCCAAACTCTCAAAAAATTGCCCGGTGGGGCTTTAAGGAGTTTGTCGAGAAGGTGCCCATGTCTCGTTTCCAAATAAAGTTGAAGCAAAAGATTCGGACATGATGTTGGCACCTACTAGAGGATTATAGAGAACATCTACCATTACTCCCCGAATTGAGCCACGAATGGTTGATCTAGGATGATCAAGTCGAAGAACTTCAGAAGAAAGTTCGTTTTCCATCAACCATTCATCGCTCATAATTGCTGTCAACTTCAGAACAGTTTTTAAGAGAAGAGATTTTTCAATAGGTTCGGGGGTTGGTGCGAGGAGTCTTGGTTTCTTTTGATAGGAGTAGTTCAAGGTGTTTCCAAAATCTTCAAAAATTTCTTCCTTGAACTCAAATGGGAAATCAAGAGGTTCATCTTCCTCTATCATTGTTCTTGTGTTAGATGAGGACTCGAGTGCTAGGTGCTCCATCATGGGCACCAAGTGTTGTGTCTCTTGCACAACGAGTTCCTCATCTTCGACTCCGGCTCTACGAGTAAGTCGGCGGAAAAAGGTGTGTTTTCCACAATTCGATCCAAAAGTTCGTGTGCTTCCGCTATGGTCTTATGAGAAAAAGATCCACCCGCGGCCGTGTCAAGATAAAGTGCGGTATCGTTGCTCAATCCCGAATAAAAGTGTTGTAATAAAACGGGTTCGGGGAGCAATAATTCTAGTCGGAGTACGGTTAGAGAACAGAACCGAATCCATGACGCACTTAAGGTTTCCTTTTCTTCTTGTCGAAAGCCTATTATTTCCGCTCGTAGAGAAGTGATACGAGATACGGGGAAGAATGCTAGACAAAATTTGTCTCGCAATTCTTTCCAATCACCGTTCACTCTCTTAGCGGTGTAAGTGTACCATTGCTTCGCCTTCTCATTGAGAGAGAAGGGAAACAACTTCCACTTCAATGTTTCTTGTGTCATGCCATGGATCAATCGGCATGAACACAAATGTTCAAACTCTCGCAAGTGTTCATAAGGATTTTCATGTTTAAAACCCGAAAAGGATAAACCTCTAATCATCGAAATGTAATCGGGGAGAACTCATAGCCGGGTGAAGAAATAGGTTGTGATGATGATGGTGGCTCTAAGAGTTCACCCCGTGGAGTGGAGAAAGATTGGATGGTTGGGTGTGACTCCATGATATGTTTTTGTGAAATTTTGAATGTAAGGAAAAAAATAAAAACAGAACGGTAAGTAAGATAGATTACGAGGGCAAACCTGATTTGTTACAAAGATAACAACCGTTCCCAGGCAACGGCGCCGGAAATGCTTGTTGGTATTTCTTACGTCACGAATGAATCCGCAAGCGCACGGAATACCGTTGTAGCACTTCACCGGGAGTATTCCAAGGTATCGTATTTATATCCGCGAGGGAACGAGTATTTCTGCAACAAGGTTAGTTTACCCAAGGACAACCAAGACAACGTAGCAAAATAGGGTCGAGAGGGTGACTCTTATCTATTTATCCTTTAAAGGTAGACGAACGCAAGCTAGACTTGTTTACTTCGGGCACCGTCTTAGGCTTGGTCTGCCAAGCCACTCCGGTCTACGAAAGCTCTACTATGTACCCGAACGTGGAGGGTTCCTTTGGATGACAGGGCTGTCACTTCCTGCCACCTACCTCTACAAACCGTGGGGCACACAGCAAACAAAGGCGATCTCCGGCCTAGACACCACGTCTATGCTATTGACCACTACTCTAGCCTCGGCCTAGAGCGAGTTCGGAAAGCTAGAGTACTTCTTACTGAAGCGATGATCCCGTAAACAAGTATAACAAGAATTACGTCTAACACAAAGATATGTCACGATAGATAAGTAGATCACCACGTATAAATCACCAAAAAGAGTGTTTACACGCCAAGGTAAAAGAAAAGGAAATACTACTCCACTTTACAAAAGGGAGGAACACTCCTTCCTCTTCCTTGCCCTCTCTCCTATTCTACTAAAATACAAGAGGCCCTTGGCCTAAGGATGAGAGTTTTGTCTTGTATCTTGATGTTGGTGGTGTGTTGAGAGAGGGGGTGTAGCCCTTTATTTATAGCCTTGGAAGGTCGGCAACTTGGAGGCGGTTCCGGACGTCGGTGGCATTAATTGCAGGTGGAACCGACCTCCGGACGTCGGTGACAAACCGCCGAGAGAAAGATGGGCCGGGGGGCCCACTGTCGGTTCGGCCGAACCCACTAGGGTGGTTCGGCCGAGCCGCCCTGGACTCCCCTGGGCTTGATTCTTCTCCGGTGCCTTCCCCTGGCTGTGTACTTGGCCCAATCCACTTGCTTGGTTTGATGTTGAGGCCCTGTTTTGTGGTTTTGGGCTTTTGGACTATATTCTTTAGTCCGGGGAAAATCCGTCGATTGCAAAGTCCATGTTTCGTGCATGTTTTCCCCTGTTTTCATATGAATTGCACCTGCATTCATAATTTCACCAAGACTAGTGGAATTTGTTAGAAATAATCCCTATGTCTATTCTTGGTGATGGTGTTTGATTCAAAAAGATGCAACATGTTGACGGTAAAATTGGACCATAAGGACCGTCAACGGACAACACGCAAGTCTCCGGGAGAACCCGGATCGGCGAAAATGGTAGTCGGAGATGTGGAGATGGACAGTTCTAGTGGAGCTAGAACATTTACTGCAACAGCTCAATGGGACGCCCTCCGAGAAGAAGAGGCCCCGAAGAACTTCTCGAGAATCCGGCCGGGTACGTTCCTCCGCTTTAATGGTTTCTTCAAGCAATTTCCTTTTAATTATTAAATCTCTCACTTCTTCCTTCTTTTAGGTTCTCCTGAAAAGCTACGAAGCTAAGATTGCTATAATCGCTCGCCTCGGAGGAAGAGCTATGCGCCAATCATGAGCGATTGGTCGAACTGGAATCTCGGACCGCCGATCTAAAATCCAGGGAAACCGATCTGCAGAGAAGGGAGGCCAATCTGCTAAACACCCATCGGTTGATGGAAGAACGCCGGCAAGAGATCATCAAGCTCCGCCAAGTTATCCAGAGTAATACTTTTAATTTTACCTATATATTCCATATTTTTTCTTGTTGCCTTCCTTTCCGACCGGTCCCACTCTTTATCTCGGCGCTTGAAAACCTCGTTGCCGCTCACGAGAAGGTCGAAGAAGTCCTTTACGAGAAGGCAGCCGCTCAAGAGCAAGCACTTGAAGAGGGCTCTCGTGTCGAAGAGCAACAGGAGGCTCGAATTGGAGAACTAGAAGGCGAGCTTACCGCCAAAGATATCATCTTAGCTCAAGCACTTCGCTCCAACAAGATGCTGGAAACGGAAAATGCTCGCTTAAAGGCTGAACTAGCTGAACCTTTAGAAGCAACAAAAACAGCGCGAGCAGAGACAAGGAGAGCGCTCCGAGGACCGCCCATGAATCTGCTCAACTTGCTCTCAAAGCAAAAGAACGCGAGATCCAGCGTCTGCTGAAGATTGAAACCAAGCTAAGAGAATCCAATACTAACATCAAGGGCAGATTCAGAGCTGCAGAAACCAGGCATAGGCGTAAGTCCCTTTTTTCTTATTCATTCTTATGAAATTCTTTTAAAGATACCGGTCCGCAGCAACATCTTTCTCTTATATTTTTGCTTTTTTCCAGTAACTTGCCGCAGGTACAATACGAACATTGGAGTATCTCAATGGCGGTCAAACCATTGATCCCAATGAGATAGATCTTGAATCCGCCATTTGGGTCTTCCCCGGAAGAATCAAGGAGCACTCTAAGATGGCTGCCGCTGCTGGAGGAGGCCATATTGCTGCCATAATCCAATCTTGGACTCCGATCGAAGATTGTGATTTCAACTTCATTAAAGATGGCGCCCACCCGGACACTATCGAAGACCGGTTCAATGAGTTGAAGAATTCGCTCATTGGTACCGTTTCGGAATTGATAGAAGATGTTCCTGTTGATCCGGCGGGTGTTCCTCCGAATGTAGCGCCAGCAGCCTTTGCTCTGGATCAAGATGCTCGGGACGCAGCAGCCGCTGCTAAGCGGACGATAGAAGATGCATTTGAAGATCTTGATGCTGATTTGCCAATATCTTCTTCGATTCGAAGAAATGCTAGATGATAGACTAGAAGAAAATCCTAAGACCGATGATACCGGTACTTCCAGTGGTCCAGACTTAGTGAATTTTGTAATAGGACCATCTTGATTTTGTAATCAAACATCTTGATCATCACGTTGCTTATATTATTAAATACCAGTTGCTTTTCTTTCCTATATGAATACTTGGATTCACCATCATACTTACTAACTTATTTACCTAAGACATGATGGTTATTTCAGCTAAAAATAATTATGATCAAACTACGGCTCTAATCAGCACGAGATCACAATTCATAATTATAGCTTACTTTAACAAGATCATGTAACATAAGCAAAAAAGCTAGGTTGTAAGATTTTAAGATTTCACGGATCGCTCTTAGCACAGCGAGTCTACCAATCGAGTATTCATAAGAAGAATGCTATACAATTTCCTTTCCTAAATATACCAGTCTTAAACTAAAATTTAAATAGACCGCTCTCAACACAGACAATCTGCCAACTAAATAACTGGTCTTATTATTCAAGAATAACAAAATATCATAGACTGCTCTTAATATAGCAGCCCCCTGGCTCAATAATTTAATTCAAAATTAAAATATGGAGACACAAAAAACAAACATATTATCATTAGACAAAATTACTTTATTATAATATGAAAAGCTTTACAAGAAATACTCTTAAGTATAAAAACGACGAAGCTGATCAATGTTCCAAGAATTTGGAATCTCTTCTTCCTCCAAAGTCGTAAGCCTATAAACCCCTGGTCCGGAGACCGATTTAACCAAAAACGGTCCTTCCCAGATCGGTGACAACTTATGCCTGTTCTTGTTAGATCGAATCTTTCGAAGAACCAGGTCTCCTACTTGGAACTCCCGTGTTCGAAAATTGCGATCATGATAACGCCGCAATCCCCGATGATATTTAGCAGCTTGAATTAAAGCTTGGTCCCTCAATTCTTCCGCAGCAACCAACTCAACCTCGGCGTTGGTCATCATATTTCTTTTCATCGTAGTATTGTACCCGAGCTGACACCATATTCACTTACGTAGGTAGCATGGCTTCGGATCCATACACCAAAGAAAAAGGAGACTGCCCCGTAGCTCTACTAACATTAGTGCGTAAACCCCAAAGTACCCAAGGCAGTTCCTTAGCCCACTTTCCTGCATAAGGCTTCAATCGGTCAAAAATTCTAGTTTTAAGACCGGTCAAAATCATGCCATTAGCTCGTTTCACTTGTCCATTGCTTTGTGGGTGTGACACCGACGCATATTGTATCTTAATTCCCAAACTCTCAAGCATAATCTTTGAAGAACTCGAAGTGAATTGAGGCCCATTATCAGTAATAATACTGTATGGGACCCCAAAACGCACGAAGATGTTCTCGCAAAAACTTAGATCGCTCGAGCTGTAGTTGTACTAGTAACTCGCTTCGGCCTCAATCTACTTGGAGAACTTATCTACTGCCACAAAAATGTGCGTAAATCCTCCCGGCGCCCTCTTGAAAGGTCCAACAATATCCAACCCCCAAGTAGAAAAAGGCCAAGTCATTGGAATCAGCTGCAACTCATGAGCTGGGGTATGAGGCTGCCTAGCAAAAAACCGACATCCCTAACAATTCTTAACCACTCTGTGTGCATCATCCGTCGCTGTAGGCCGGTAAAATCCTTGTCCGAACACCTTCCCAACTAGCGTCTTTAAAGAAGCATGATTTCCACAAATTCCCTTGTGCACGTCTTCAAGCAATTGAATGCCATCGGAAACCGATACACATTTCATCAAAATATTAACTCCACGCCTATATAACTCTCCTTGGAGAATTAAATAACTGCGCGCTCTAACCTCTAATCTTTGCTTCTCCACCTTATCTTCTAGAGTTTTACCCGATCGTAGATAATCAAGGCATGGAGTACGCCAATCGGAATCAATAATCATAACGTCAAGTGCCCGAATATCTTCGGCGTTGATTTCATTCACTATCTTATCCGGTAAGATCGCTTCTTCAGACTCGGTCCTCCAAGACCAATTTCTCCTCCTGGTTCTTCAAGACTCGCTTCATCCACGATTTCTGTAATAGTAGACTTGCACTCCATCTTTATGGACGGCTTATCCAATATTTGAAGGAAAACACCAGGTAGAACTGCTTGTCTTGAAGACCCCGGTCCGGCTAACTCATCCGCAACGAGAATTATTTCCGCGCAGTATATGAGAAAATCGCAAACCATCAAATTTATCTTCAAGTTTCCTAACCTCTTGACGATAAGCGATCATATGATCATCATGAGCATCCCACACCTTGTTAACTTGACTTATCACCAACATTGAATCACCATATATGTCTAATCGTCCGACTCCCAACGAAATAGCTACTCGAAGCCCATGAAGCAAAGCTTCATACTCGCAGATATTGTTGGAGGCTCGGAAATGCATTTGTAATACATATCCGAGGGGTTCCTTCGCGGGGTGAGAAGTACGACCCCAGCCCCGCGCCTGGAAGTCTGTAGGGATCCATCAAAGAACATCTCCCAATACTCCAACGTTTGAATCTTCCGTGGGACTTGTGTCTCCAACCACTACGTTATGAAATCAGCTAAAGCCTCGTCCTTTGATAGTTGTTCGCGAAGAAAACATAATTTCATATTGGCCAAGTTCTATAGCCCACTTAGCATCCTGGCCAATCGCTTCTCGGTTTCGGACAATATCCCCAATGGCAAATCCAGTCTTAACTTCAATGGGATGCGCTTGGAAATAATGTTTAAGCTTCCAAGAAGTTATCACTACAAGCATATATTAACTTCAGTAATCGGAGATACCGCATCTTTGATTCAGTAAGAACTTCACTTACAAAATATACCGGATGTTGCACTAATTGCAGATGTCCTTCTTCCTTCCGATCGACCGCGGAACCGTGCTCACCACATGGGTTGTTGCGGAGATATACAACTCGAATAATCTCGTCCGCTCCGGCGGTACCAATACCGGAGGGTTGCTAAGATACTCCTTGAGTTGATCAAGCGTAGCTTGCGCTTCATCTGTCCACTCAAACTTATCTTGCTTTTTGAGCAACATGAAGAACGGAAGTCCACGTACTCCCAGTCTTGAGATGAAACGGCTGAGAGCAGCCATACTACCCGTCAACTTCCGGACATCCTTCAAGCAGCTCGGGGGTTTCATGTTAATGATCGTCCGGGTTTTTCTCGGGTTAGCTTCAATGCCTCTCCATGACACCGAGATAACCCAAGTAACTTCCTAGAACGAACTCCGAACACACATTTTCCAGGGTTGAGCTTCATGGAAAAATTCCGCAGATCATCGAAGGTCTCTCGCCGGTCGGAGAGAAGATCCTCGGTTTTCCGAGATTTTACCACTATGTCATCGACGTAAGCTTCTGCGTTCCTTCCCAATTGCGAATCCAAGCAACGTTGTATGCCGCGCTGATATGTAGCTCCGGCATTTTTAATCCAAATGGCATAGTCGTGTAGCGATACGCTCCGAAGGGGGTGATAAACGCGGTCTTTATTTGATCCTCAACTCTCAGCGGTATTTGATGATACACCTGAATAAGCATCAAGGAAACAAAGACGCTCGCAGCCAGCGGTCGAATCAACAACTTGGTCAATCCGAGGCAGCGCGAAAGGGTCTTTGGGGCAAGCTTTGTTGAGATCGGTATAATCGACACACATTCTTAATTCTTTAGTATTCTTTTTTGGTACAAGGACTGGATTGGCAAGCCAATCTGGATGATACACCTCCCTAATGAACTTAGCTGCTAACAACCTAGTTATCTCTTTCTTGATGGCCTCCTTGCGGTCTTGAGCAAACCTCCGGAGCTTCGTTTTATCGGCTTCGCATCGGGACGCACTAACGGTGCGTGCTCAATCTTCTCCCTAGGAACACCCGGCATGTCGGAAGGCTGCCATGCAAAGATATTCCTATTTTCCTGGAGGAAAAGAATGAGCGCGCTTTCCTATTTATCCCCCAAGTTAGCCCCTATATGGGTGACCTTGGAGGGGTCCGACTCATCAAGCTGAATAGTCTTGGAAACTACTGCATCGGCTTTCAATTTCTCCTTTGCAACCTTCTTGATCGGAACTTCATCTTCTAATCTTGCTCGTACCTCTAGAGCTTCAGCTGCTTCTCCGATTTCTCGACGTTCATCCTCCGAATTGGCCCGAGTGGCCAGCTCTGTTCTATGTACTTCACAAGCATAAGCGAGTCTTGATATCACCTCGGAATGACAGGACCCCATTTGGTCCTGGCATCTTCAACATCAAGTACCGATAATTCGGGATGGCCATAAATTTTGCCAAAGCCGGTCTTCCGAGTATCGCATGATACGCCGAGTCAATGTCAGCTACCCGGAAGATAATATTCTCCCTCCTGTAGTTCTCCTTTGTTCCAAAAGTCACCGGCAGAGAAATCTACTCCAAAGGATAGCTGTTCCGCCGGGTATTATACCATGAAACGGCAAAACGCTGCGCTCCAAATCAGCTACGAGAGGCCAAGCTCGCGGCAGAGTTTTAGCAAACAAGATATTCGAGCAACTTCCTTCATCAATGAAAGTTCTCTTCAATCGCACCTTGTGAACAATGGGGCCAGGATGAGCGGATATTTACCAGCTTTCGGCAATACCTCCGGATGATCAGCCCTGCTCGAAGGTGATGGGCACCTCGGACCACCGTAGATATTCGGGAGTGGCGGGAGCAACGGCGTTAACCTCTCGAAATGCCAATTTTTGCTTTCGCTTTGACTCATATGCATCCGGGCCTCCATAGGTCATGTTCACCTCTTGAGCCGGTTCTTGAAAGCCTTCGTCATCCTCATTGTCATCACGCTCCTTATCCTTGCCCTTGTCGTCTCTCCGATTCCTATGAGCAGAATGGGGTGCAACCTTCAAGGCGAACCGAGCAAACGGCCTTAACGAAAGCACTCCTTAGCTTTATGATTCCCATTATGAATCATGCAAGGGCCATCTAGAAGTGTTTCAAATGACAATCGTTCTCTTAGGCCTCTCTTAGGAGGTGCCGGCCGATCTCCTCCATGAGATCGGTCAACAGCTGCAACAAGGTGATCAGCCTTGCGCTTATTGTTGTTCTTGGATCCGGACTGGTTGCCTTGGTCATGCTTCGGTTCCTTCCCTTTGTTCCCGTGCAAATTGACCACGTTTGATTCACCAACGAGCGTAATCGTCCGCTATCTTGAAGCACTCGACGCCGTCATGGTAAGGTTTCGATTTCGCCTTCCAATCTTGTGAACTAACGCTTCACTTCGGACGCCGACTTGAAACGACGCAATTACTTACCGATCGGGAACATTGGGGATTAAGGCCTTCTTGTTGCGTAAACGCCCGATGAAGTCCGTGAGAGTCTCGTCGGGCTTACGCTTCACCCTGTTGAGGTCGAAGTAATTCCATGGCTTCTCACAAGTCGCCTGGAAGTTTTCCACGAACTTTTTGGTGAGGTCACCCCAGGAAGAGATAGATCTCTCGGGTAGGGATTGCAACCATAAGCGTCCAGCCTGCTCCATGCACATAGGCGGGTAATTAGCTAGCACAAACGTATCTCCTCCTCGCTGACCGAATAACGGTGGTGTACATACGAAGCCACTCAGCGGGAGGTGCTTTACCATCATACTTATCAATGGTCCCAGGCTTAAATCCCCTGGGGTATTTATAATTGCGTAAATCTCGCGTGAAAGCGGGGATCACGGAGTATTCATCATCCTCCGGACCGGTCCGGACCGGTGACGGAGATCGACGGCTACGGCGATGCCGATAATTACGATCCCTGTCATCGTCGGAGTAGTCGTAATAGAGATCATCTTGATATCTATCTCCTGAACCACCCCGACCATCATTATTCGCTGGCTCCGCGTGCCGTGAAGGAGGCGGAGGTGGAGGCGGAGGTGCCGCTTGACGGTCATTGTTCGCCGGTTCCTCATGTTGCGATGGAGGCGGGGGCGGAGGTGCCGCTTGACGATCATTATCAACGCGTCGGGGTTCTCCGTCTCTATCCCGGTTGTCTCGCCCTCTTCGATCTCTAGTGTCACGACGATCATCTCTTCCGGGCCGTTCATCCCGATGAGCATGCCGATTACTATGCCCTCGATGATCATTGCGCGGATGATTTCCGCCGGGGCGGCGCCGAAGCAGCCGGCCCGCGACGTGGCGAGTTGTTCAAACGCGGGCGTGGCGGGACAAGATCCCGTGGACGATCATCAACATGTCCAGTCCATCGCCTCTCATCTTCTTCATGTCTTCTGCGTTCTTCCGCCCTCTCTCGCATGGCGATCGATCAGCACGTTTCGAATGTCACGATTATCATTGAGTGGTACGCGCAAATCTTGATCCGGAGCCCGCTCATGTGCATCTGCGATCGGGGTGTGTCGGGGTTCAAGCCTTCCACCGGAAGAAGTGCCTTCAGACCGGGCTCTTGCCGGCCACTCGAGTGGGAACGCGAGCGACTAGAAGATTCCGCTCGATCATGGACGAGCTGATTTGTTTGTAGAGCTGCCGCGTCTACCAAATTCAATGCGCGCTGCAATCCCGGCGTGGCGTTGAAGACTTCTTCCGGTATTGTCTCGAGAATTTACTTCACTCCCACAATATTATGGACTGGTGATGTGAAGACTCGAGCGCCATTCATCTCCACTTCCATGGAGCTTAAATCCAATGCTCGATGGAAGAACGATGGCGTCTTCCGCTGCGACATGCCCGTCGATCGTTATATCCCGGGAGGTTTCTTCCGGGTCTCCGGACTGCCCCGAAGCGGTCCGATGGCGAGGGGAGCGATCGCAGAACGCTTCCTCCCGCCCGACTAGTACCGACAACGTTTGCGCGGTGATTCGCGGCCGAAGGTTGCGGAGGTCGTTCATATCCGTCCGCTTCATTGTCTTCGCGTTGGCGGTTGTTAGCTTCGTCTTCCGCCATCCTAGCTGCTTCGAGCAGCAGATTCCTCGGGAGTAAGTTCTTGAAGAACCGGGCCCGTCATGAATACTTGGAAAAAGGCCGGAAACCCTTCTTCGAAGTGTTTATCGAGCTCATGAGAGCGACTTATCCTCGCAGACCGGGTTCCGGTCCGGGATGCGAGCGGTCCGATGGTTCACGCTAAAGCTGCGTCGAGTCCGCAAGGTTCCAAACAAGAAGTACCGACCGGAGCGGTGATCGTGCTTCAAAAGCAGCCCGGCTACAGGTCGGATTCGTCAAAAGCAACTTTCCGGCGGAATCGGCTTCGAAATCAAGGGACCCGAAGCGGATCTTGAAGCCGGGGACGAAATCGACGATGAACGAAGAAGCCATCGAACTCGGCTGGGAACTCGCCGGGACCCCTTCCTGACGCGCCAAATGTTGAGTCTTAAACTCGGCACTAGAACTACCCGGTCCCTCACGAGTGTGGAATTCGATGGTGCAACACACGGAACACACAAGAACACGTGATTTTAGACGGGTTCGGAGCCTCTCGAATTGAGAGTAATACCCTACGTCCCGTATGTTATGTATTGCCTTTAGCGGATTGCTAATTGCTAGATCTTAGAGAGTTTTTTGGGGAGTCCCCGCTCCGCCTTATATATCCGGGGAGCTAGGGTTACATGCGAGTCCTATTCGATTACACGGATTATATATATAGGAGTTCTATCTCTAGCTTTCTTTATTGATTCGGAGTCCTAACGGACTACAAATCACTCCTTAACTTGCTTCTCAAGCCATTGTACGCCGGTCTTAATATCCGCCTTGTTTCCATACCGGTATACGGGATCTTCGCTGCCCTGCACCGGTCCGTGACCGATCCGTTGACTATTTCCACCTTCTTTATCTTCATTAGTTTGTTACCATGTCTCCGCGTATCCATTCCTTTACCATATGTATACCCATAAGGCAAGTATACGACAGCGTCAACCTCCACGTCGTGATGACTTCGATTCCGATGGCTCGGACCCAGATTTTGATGTGGGCAATCCTCCTCTTGCCAAGCGGCAAGCTGTAGGAGGTGGAATGGGGTCTAGCGCTGTTGGTCAAGGCAGAGGAAAAGGGAAGGGCAAGGGAAAAGGAAACAGTTTTGCTAGGCGCCCTCCTCCTCGCTCCCGTGTCCGGTGAAGAAGATGAAGAGGAGCAGGGTGGTCCTGTGGGTGGTGACAAGCTGGTTCTTGCCCGCTGCTCGGCCTTTGCAGGGAAATGTTAAGTATCGGATGAGGCCACCTCTAATCGGTGGAGATGCAGGGTACAACATCCCTTTCTACAGGGATGAAGTCCAAAAGTACGAGAGCAAGTGCCCTTGGGTGAAACCTAAGGACGGAGAAGTGAATGATGTGCGCTTCTTGGATCACACACAAGCTGAATGGTATAAGTGTGTGATGAAGCTGAAAAATAAGATCATTGGAATGAAGTGGATTGATTGGGAGTGGATGGAACGGCAGAATGATCCGGTATTCAATCAAATCAGATCCGAGTGTGCTGCTAGGAACCTAGTTGGAATCATGGGACTTGAGCATACATGGAACACGAGTTGGTGGCTCGGCTTTATGCCACCTTATGGCTTGAATTTGATGAAGAGTGTCAAGAGGATTCCATCATGCATTGGTCTCTTGATGGAAACAGATTTCAAGTTACATATGGTCGGTTCGTTGAGATTCGGGATTTGATCACGGTGATGCAATCAAGAACAATGTCAACGTGTTTGATCCACCGGATGATGCATTCTTGGAGTTCATGTATGACGAGTAGATATGGAAAGCAAAAGGGCGTGATCATTGGGACTCACTTCGGGCTGCACCCCTACTACCGTGTTCGAACAACATGTTCAAATGGACTTTAGATCCAAAGATAGAGGATGCATCCTCTTTGCTAGCTACGGTGAAGACTCTTCCGTGTGCCATGCGGCCTGGAGCTAAGCCGTTTTGTGTGTTCGAGCACGTTTGGACTACTATCATAAATCACTCTTACACTCACAAGGCCAGCTTGCCCTTTGCTCCCTTCGTCATGAAGATGATTCGATGAGGTTGTTGGGATTCAGTTTGTGCATGATGGAGACCATCCACACCTCGATCCCAAGAAGTTCCCTCTTCTCCCCACTCCTCATGGTTCTCCGAGTGGGACGAGCAGCACCTCCACTCCCTCCACCGTCGGCTCGGACAGCTAGAGATGCTCCCACCTCCTCCTCTCGCAGGACTCGCAGCAAGTCCGGCTTCGTTAGCTCGGTCCTCAAGAAGATCTTTTGCATGTGCAAGGCCAACAGTGATGATATCCGTGAGATGAGGATGGAGCAGCGGCGCATAAATGAAGGCCATCACCGCTATCTTACACACCTCGCTCGGCAGCAGCAGCAGCCACCTCCTCTTCCATTGGACTTTGCTCCAATTGTGCCAAGGCGAGTGGGAGGATCCTTGAGC